>CAJNDV010034104.1:0-13321 GCA_905221635.1 Symbiodinium sp. CCMP2456
CCTAAACCCCTAAGCCCCTGACCCCTTTAAGGGATCTTTGAGAGGTGTCGCCCTGGCTTGAAACGTGTGCCCCCGCGCACTGGGAGACTCCTCTTGAAGCTTTCAGGGCTTGGTTTAGGATTTAGGAGTTTAGGGTGTAGGGTTTAGGGTTTGGGGCCGGGAGTACAGGTTAGAGACTGAGCTTGGGGCGTTTGGGGTTTGGGGCTTTTGGGGCTTTTGGGGTTTAGAGTTTGGGGCTTCTGGGGTTTAGGGTTAGAGGCTGTGGTTGGGTTGAAGGGTGTAGGGTTTAGGGGTTCAGGGCTTAGGGGTTACGTGCCTAATCTCCGTCGTTAAGACCAGAGATGCAGAAAGACCGTGGGAAGCAGACGCAGACAGACGCGGAGAGAGGAGGGGAGGGAGAGGTCAGCGAAGGCTCAAAGGTCAAAGGCGCAACACAAAACCCCAAGACAAAGCCCAAGCCCAAGAACAGCGCCCCTAAAACCCCTAAGCCCTAAACCCTACACCCTAAACCCCTAGACCCTAAACCCTACATCTAGCAGGTCATGCTCGATGACTACATGGCAGACTTCACGGCCATCTGGCTTCGATGAGCCTTAAAACACCCACAGTGCGGAGTTCTGACCCAAACATCTCCAGAGAAAGTCTTGGACAACCCTAAACCCTAAACCCCAAACCTCCAGAAAAAGTCTTAGACAAAAAACCACAAGCCCGCCAAAACACCTTGGGGTTTAAGGGTTTAGGGTTTAGGGATTGGCAGTTGCGAGCCTCGAAGACATGCCCTTGACAAAAGTGTTTGGAATGAGGTCTGGTATCAGGCGGGCTTCTGTGCTTAAGAGTTCAGGCTTGTGTGGCTTCTTGGTACTATTGATGACATAAATCCTGCATTATTTTGGGGACCCTAAGCTATGGAAATTATGGTATATTCCTTTCCTACTATGGGTATTGCAGGATTTATATTATCAACCGTAGTGTTGAGGGGCTTTGTTTTGACAACGGGTCGAGTTTGGAAGTCCGGATTTGCGGACGTGCCGTCTGTCATCATGATAGTGTAGGCATCTGATTAAGAAACCCTGGCCCGAAAACCCCAATATGTTTTAGGGTTTAGGGTTTAGGGTTTAGGGTTATTTAAAGACCCCTAGTAAAGGCCCAGGGTTTCTTAATAATCAGGTTCCTATATTACCTTACGACCAGTAGACCAGCATCGAACCACATTCCTAAACCTTACTCGGCAAATGCTCGTCAGTTTTGCACGTAAAGTGTCACCGAACCACCAAACTCTACCGTGAAGGCTCAGAGTAACCACAGCCCGTGGTATGGCACTGGTTCCCAAAACCCTGAACCATTCGGTACTCCTAGGAATCTGAAGGTAGCCTGGCACCCTGGGCCTTGAAATTGTAAACCTGCAGAAGATGCAGCGGCTTTGCGTTTAGGGATCAAGGCATAGGGCCAATATCAAACGGCTGCTACAGGAGTCGATGGAGGGTTCAATCAAGACTCCGAGTGTTTTCGGATTTTAAGGCGAAACCGAAGGGGTGCAACATGGCCTTCTGAGCATTTCTGGGGTGTTAAGAAGGTCTGACACATGTCCCAAAGCGAGATCGCTTCTAATGTGAGAAATTAGGATTGCGCCCACTCCGGCGAATTTATGCTGCATCAGGTCAACCCCTAAAGATGACCAAAAAGCGAGGGGTTTAGGGTTTAGGGCAGAATCGGCCTGAGGCGATGCATCTGGAGTGGACCCAGAGAATAGGCCCAGAAGGGGCAGAAGAGGTTTGGAGACTTCAAGTTTGGCCTCAGGGGGGATTGATGTAGGGGCCTAAAAATTACCAGCCCGAAATCCTAAACCCTAAACCCTAGCCCCCGGTCTCAGAGGCCGCTAGGCCGTGTAAAGGCGGAACTAGACACTTAACTTCGCCAAACCCTACACCTTCCACACGCCCTAACTTCTGAACCCCCCCACCCCCCCCGAAGATCCTAAGCTCCTCGAAACCTTCGCCCGAGACCCTAAATCCCACAGCCGACCAAAAACAGCCCACAAACGTAACAGCCCTGGACCACCAAATCGCATAAACCCCGAACCTCACACCCCAACAGCCTAGATCCGGCGCCCTCCATGTACCTCCTAAAACCCCGGGCCCCTACACCCATTTTCCCACCTGCTCAGCTTACAGTTCTTGAATTTTGGGGATTCAGAGTTTAGGGACTGCTTCAGGGTTTGGGGGGCTTTGTTTCCAAGGGCGACAAACAAGGCCTGGTCTGTGTGTCGAGCCCTTTCACTCAGGAACCAGATGCACCCCGAGCGCGTGCGCCCTAAACCCTAACTCCTCAACCCCCAAACCCTAAATCCTCAAACCCCTAAACCCTAAATCCTAAACCCCTAAACCCCTAAACCCTGAGCCTTCATCTCGGATCAAGCCGGGTACATGCAAGCTTTGGCAAATTTGTTGACGCGACTTAAGACTTACGCGGTTTAGGTTTTAGGGTTTAGGGTTTAGGGTTAAGATTTAAGCTAGACCGGCACCAAGTGGCTGATCGGGCGAGGGCCCAAACTTTGAATGCAGTACGTCCTTTCGTGGCCAAGAGAGACGCGTTTACGGTAAGCACGTAAATCCCTCGTCTTGATCCGCATGATAGGGGCCTAGATAATTGCCAATACTGTTTCGGGGGTTCCTTATTGCAATTATTGCATAAACCCAATACCTTATTCTAATTATTCAGGCCCCCATCTTATTCTGACTTCCATCCGTTTCTGGGGAAAGTGTTTGGGCCGGGGCGGAATTGTAGAGACCATTCCAACACGGCCATAGTGAGTTAACATAGAGTAGCATTTTGGCGTATAATATACTACATATAGAGGCCTATATATAATAAGAAGGGGGTTTTGGGGCCCATTATACTAAATTATATGTTGTGGTTGCCATACTCATGTTTGTGCGATTATCAGGCTTTTGCATATTGCGTTAAGCAGACGGGAGTCCTCGCGTGAACACCCTAGGCCGTACAGTTTTCATCCTGGTAAAAAGTCGCAAACTCTGCTACAAGCCCTAAGCCTTTCAATAATCTCCATTACTAATATACGGGCCTAAATAAGTACCTATGCTATCTTGGGGGTTCCTTAAATTATAGTATAATGGGCCCCGAAACCCCATTCTAATTGTTAAGGCCCCTACATTAAGCCGTTAACCCTAAACCCTAAACCCTAGACCCTAAACCCTAAACACTGAGTCCCGAAGGACGTGATGTCCAACTGCGGATCCTGAAGAAGACGCTGACCCGGCTCCGGCAGAAGACGCTGACCTCTATTCTGGAGGCCCAGACTTTGGGGCTTGGTGGTTTCGTTCTTTTAATGGTTTTATAAATCAATTAAGGATTGAGAGTCTAATTGGGGTGTAGGAGCCATTTTTTATGGGGAATACTGTACAATGATATGGCTTCTTTGGGGCTCTTAGGGTTTAAGGGTTGAGGGTTGAAGGTATTATGGCCTCTGGGGAAATCCTTGCTTCAATACCTGAACCCTAAACCTAAACCACTCCCGAGTAGTAGGAGCAACGCAGGCCCGAACCCGAAGACCTACACCCTAAACCCCGCCCAAAAGCCGAAAGAAACCCCAAATCCTAACCCCGAAACCCCAATTCGAAACCCCACTCATCCTTCATCCTACCGAATCCTAACCCTAAACAAACCATGAAACCCAACATCCGAAGTCCTATAGAACCTCAGCCCCAAACCTAACATCCCAACTGCCCAACTCCTGAACACACCCGTCTGAATTCCTCAAATCCCAAACTCTACGGTACTTGGAGGTTCATGGGTAGTCATAAGGCGGGTTATAAATCCCCTCATATGGGTTATCACTAGAGTTACCCTACCTAAACCCTAAACCCTAAACCCTAAACCCTAAACCCTAAACCCTAAACCCTAAACCCTAAACATATACCCATGAACCTCCAAGTCGGGTTTAGGGTTTACCAGGACCCCCCCAAGGGCCCTTATGGTCCTTAATGACTAGTGGGTATGTAGGGGCTATATGAAAGGGTAGGGTAGTTGGGGGGCCTGGGTAGGCCTCGGGTTTGGGGGGTAATCCTAAAGCCCAGAGTCTAAACCCAAGAGCCCTAAACCCTCCCCCCCCCCCCAACAAAAAAAACAGGTGCATCAGCTCTTCTGGAGCTTGGAGCGAGAAGTTGCGTTCTCTGTGAGCCTTCTGAACGCCTCTTTGCTGCCGACTTCGTGTTCAGGGGTTTGGGTTTGGGGTTTAGGGCTTGGGGTTTGGGGCTTAGGTTCGTGAGTGGGATGGATTTTGGGTTTAGGATTTGTGGTTTAGGGCTTGCGCTGGGTTGAGGGTTCAGACGCATTTTACGTGATGTTGCTTTACGGCACCTTTCGAGACACGATGCTTGATGGTTATACTTATGTTGTTCTAGGTTGCTGAGTAGTACCCTTTTGCCATTTTTCTTTCTGGGTTCCCTTATGAAAACCAAACAGGAGGAAAAAGGGTACCCTTATTTTTAAAGGCCTTTTCGGGAGCCTAGTGTTCAATGCAGCAGCAGCGGTTTAGGAATGAGACCTGGTGCTCTCAGTCTTAAGTTTTGTATCCCTAAGGGTCCCAAGTACCTACTATTTAAAAACTTTGGGGCCTTTTTGGGTACCTAAAACCAAAGATAAGGACTACTTACTTGGACCCTGAGGGTATGTTGCAGGGCCGCCATGCAGGGTCTAGGCTTAGCCGTTTCGAGCTTTAGTTGCTTGCGGGTTGTTGTTCTAGTGGCTCACCGTGAACTGTAAAGTTCAGAGAGTCAGGCGGAGGCGGGTGCTAGCTATCATCTTATCCAGTCGTGTGATCAGGTTCAGGGCATAAGGTTTTGAGCTCAGTAATCCTGGTAACTTGTAACCCCCTAAACCCTAAACCCTAAACAAACAACTTAAAAAAAAAAAAAAAACATTAAACCCTGAACACCTAACAAGCAGGAGCTTTCTGGGTCGATGGTCGTAGACATCGTCGTCCCAATAGCTCAACCGCAATCACAGATGTGTCAGTCATCATCCGCATGGCTCTGGCAAATTCCGACGGTTTAGGGCTTTAGTATAGGGTTTTAGGGTTTAGGGTTACAGGGTTTAGGGTTTAGGGTGTTAGGGTTTAGGGTTTGGGGCTTTAGAGTGTTAGGGTTTAGGGTTTCGGGTTTTAGGGTTTAGGGTTTGGGGCTTTAGGGCGGTTGGGTTTAGCGTTTTCCGACACTATAACCTGGAACGTCTTGTCCTGTTGTAGCAATCTTGGGTCCTGACTAGTTTTGCCCAAAGTATAAATATGCAGTATCAAACCACCCAACACCCGAGTCTGCTTGTCCAATACCTTACTTCAGCCCTGACAGTTGCAATAGACCTGATTTCAGACGCGCCCGAGCCCTAAACCCTAAACCCTAAACCCCTAAACCCTAAACCCTAAACCCTAAACCCTAAACCCCTAAACCCTAAACCCTACACCCTGAACCCAGTGGAAAATGACAACAACCTTCTGTGAGCCTTGACAGTCTGCTAGATTCTGCGCAATCCTTCCAAGGACTGTTCGGTGAATCTCCTAAAATCCACTACGCCTTGCCTTATACCTGGAATATTAAACCCTAAACCCCAACCCCTAAACCTTAAACCCTCGACTCCTAAACCCCTATCATCTTTAAGCCTAGACCCTTCTTACATCCTTAAAAGCCGAACCCGCCAGCCAAACACTGCCTCAACGAGGCTGTGCCGGCTGCAGTTCCAGAAGCTGAGAGACTAATTGAGGCCTATAGGGGTTGGGGTGTAGGGTGGGGTTTAGGGTTTAGGGTTTAAGGGTTTAGGGTTTAGGGTGGGTTTAGGGTTTAAGGCCGACGGGGTGTAGGGTGCATGGTTTTCGAGGTTAGTGCTTGCCGATTTTCAGGTGCAAGTTTCAGGAATTGCTGAAGAACTAGACAATAAATATCTTTAGGGTAGTATCGTATAACATCATGCAATGATGGTACGATCTTGTTGTCCATGCAATCGTTTAAGTACAATGGGTACATACCCATAAGAACTAGAGTCCGTAGTCTCCGGGCCTGCCAAAGGACCTCGTGATGCCCTGGCGGAAGGTTACCTGTACATCGCATCTTCATTGTCCTCTTGTACACGTTGCAGTCCGGTCGTAACAAGACTTTAAGTCAAAAAAGGCATACCGCTTTGCGAAGCCCGATATCCTAAAACCCTAAGCGCTACTGTAATCCTTCAGACCAAGGCCCTAACCGGTTCTGAAGAGCATGCTGATGAGGCTGCCAGGGTTCTGGCCCTAAGCCAGCGACCGGAAGCATAACCCTTCTTTATGATCCCTATGTATAGCTATAGTCAACATCTGCCCCCAAGCTCCGTTCTCTAAAAATAGATCCTCACCCCTGAATTCGAAAACCCGGAACCAAGAATGCTCGGCGCCAGGAAGCAGAGCTGAACTCTTTGTACTATGACTTGCTGCTACGGCTGCAGTTCGTCATACGTGGGGCTATGAAGGCCTACAGGTCTTTTAGGGTTTAGGCCATCGGGTTTGGCGGTTACAGGGTTTGTTGTGCTGCGTGGTTGTTGACGCTACCAGTTGCCGATCCCAGTTCTGTTTATTCTTTGGTGTTGGCGAGTTTGCACTCAATCCCTTGGCTGTTTGGTCCTTTGTGATGCCACTGTCCGCCGGCTTGCTCAGGTAGGTCAGTAGTTACAGTAGTTGTCGTCTTCGTCGTGGTGAGAGTCTGGTACCGAAAGTAATTAGTAAAGATTTGACACCCTGCATCGTGAAAGCCTTTGTTGATCATCAATCATCAACTATTGCCGTCAAACATGGTGTTAGCAACTTTCCTTTGCCCGAAACAACGCGCGCGTAAGTCCCATCCTAACCCTTCAGGTTTAGGCTTTACATCTCATCAAGACCTTATAGAGCCTACAGATCACGAAGTTCCTACTGCCATAATCCGAAACCCTAAACCCTAAACCCTAAACCCTCAACCCTCAGCCTTAAATCTCGTCCACCTGATCTGAGGCTGCTTTTGGTGCACGAGACGCTGGCAAAAGAGTTGGTGGAGCTTACGTCGATGCCTCCAGCAGCGTGGGCCATGACTTATTAGGGTTTAGGGTTTAGGGTTTAGGATTTAGGGTTTAGGGTTTAGGGTTATGTACCTTAAACTACCAAACCCTACTTTTTTTGTAGGTTCCTATTATAAACCCTAATATGGAATTTATAGGGCCCTACAGAAAAGTAGGTTTTGGTAGGTTAAGGTATGCTGGCTGCAGACTTAGCTAAGCCCTAAACCCTAAAGCCTTAGTTGCAGACGTGCTATTTATGGGGCTTTCTGGCTTCAAGATTGTGAGAGGGCTTCAGGTCTTTCTAGGGCTCCGGAAGTCGTTAGAAGGTTTTTTTAAAGGCTGGCTTAGTTTTCACTTCGGGGTCTAGGGATATGAGAGCCTTAGGTCTGGGGTTTAAGTTTAGGGTTTAGGGTTGAGGGTTTAGGGTTTAGGGTTTAGGGTTTAGGGTGGGTTTAGGACTGTAGGAGGGACGCGCTGTTGCCTGGGTGCTGCATGATTTTATAATGTTTTCAAACCGAGCCCTATGTCCTAAACCCTACCTAGAGAGCCCGACACTTCAAGGTAGGGGCCTAAATAATTACCTATACTGTTTTGGGATTCCTTTTTGAAATTACAGTATAATTCCAATTACTATGGATTGATTCTACATCACGCGCTTTCACTTATATCTCATCACTGGCGGCAGCTTTTTGGAGGTGACGAATCTGTGGAAGGAAGTTTCACAATACCATCGCTCTCGCGGTGCGCGTTGCTTACGCTGCATTAGAAGCGCGTCAGTATCGCAGACGCGCTGTCTGAGAGTTCCACTCCCCATCTTCACCTTCCATGCTGACCTGTCTACATCAGGCTCGCGCTTCCAGTATCTCCCGGATGCCCAGAATGCCGAACGGCAGAAATGGATCTTGAGTGCCGAGACGAAGACGGATGCCGAGACGCAGGTTCTGAATGGATTGAAGATCAGGGTTTAGGGTTGAGGGTTTAGGGTTTAGGGGTTTAGGGTTTAGGGTTTAGGGCCCAAAGTCAGTGAGCAGGGCTTTCTGAAAGCCCTTGCTCATCAACTTGCGGCATGGGTCGGGAAGTACAGCTTGGACGGACGCCACTACAGCATGTGAAGCTACATGAGTTGGCTATGCAGGGGTGGACATTTCGCATCAGTCATGTGGGAAACTTTCTAAATTAAGGTCCCTGCCTAGGTCCACAAAATAGTACGGCGCCCTTATACAAAGGACCCTATGAGGGACCTTAATCTAGAGAACTACCCATGTGCTTTGGGGTCAAGTGCCGGCCCCCAGAAACCCAGCCCTAAAGCAAGATCCCAACCTTACAAACTTTGGCGTTGATAAAACTCCCTAAACCTGAACCCTAAACCACCCAATGACCAACCTTTTTCATCCTAAACCCAGCAAATGCTAAGCCCTAGACTTTAAACCCTAAGCCCGATACCCTCAGGCCCTAAACCCCAAACCCTCAAGCCCTAAACCCTTAAACCTTATACCCTCAAGCCCGAAACCCAATGCTGAAGCCCTAAAACCTAAACCCTCAAGCTCTCAAGCCCTAGACCCCTGAAGCCCTGAACCCCTAAAGCCCTAAACCCTCAAACCTTACACTCTCCTTAAACCCTAAACCCTGTAGCCCAACACCTGAAGCCCTTAAGCCCTAAACCCTTTAAACTCACTGATGGGAGCTAGGATTAGGGGGACCCTTGGGGATATAGACCCGCTCAATAAGGTCCCTTATAAGAGAGCCAAAAATAGGGTTCAGAAGGGGTACCTTTTAAGGGGTACCCCTAATGATACTACCTAACTGATGCCCAGGAGAAGTCTCAGGAGCTCTACCGAGAGTGGCTGATGCGAAAGCTTGTCGTCGCCGGCTTGACGAAGGCCCTAAACCCTAAACCCCAAACCCTAAACCCTAAACCCTAAACCCTAAACCCTAACCCTAAACCCTAAACCCTAAACCCTAAACCGTAGGTGCTTTGGGGCTCTAGGGCTCCTTTAAGGGATCTAGAGGGATCTACAAGGGTTCTATCAGGGTTTAGGGTTCAGGCCCTGACGCAAAGGGGCTTTCGGGCTTTAGGGGTTCGGTTTTTGGGTGATTTAGGGGCGCCGGGATTTGGGGTTTAGGGATTTTAGGGATGTTGGGGATTTAGGGGTTCGGGGATTTAGGGGTTTGGGGGTTCCGGGATTTGGGATTAGGGTTTTGGGGCTTCAGGGTTTTTAAGGGTTCAGGATAAGGGTTCAGGGTGCTGGGACTCAAGACTCTCATGCTAAGTGGGTTGAGCACGCGTTGCGTTTTCGGTTTGCCTTAGTTCCCCAATACCCAACCTTTAAACTTTTTGGGTTCTTATAGTTTAGTAGTAATCTGAAAGTTTAACCTTGTATTTCCCTGGCTTGTCGGGGAAGTAAGTTGCAGGGCCTTAACGGGTTTGTTAGAGCCCATATCTAATATCATAGGTTCTTATCAGGTTTTGAGGGTTTGTGGCTGGGGGTCTGGGGAACAGAGGTTAGGGCCGTCTGGTGTTAGGAGCTTAGGCTACTAGTTGCCGTTTACCCCTCCTGGGGTAAAAGGTCGCTATATGGGAAACCCAAAGTTCCCAAGAGGGCTTGGGGCTTTAGGGTTTAGGGTGTTTAGGGCGTTTAGGGCTTAGGGCTTTCGGGTTTAGGGCATTTAGGGTTTAGGGAGCTCGTCCGACTTTCAGTTGCACATCCGTCTCCTGGTCCGCAGTGTTTGCTTAGTTTAGGGTTGTCCGCATCACTGATTCAACGAGAATGGAGTTACACTGTTACGCTGGAGTATAGAGGTCCTAAACCCTAAGTGCTAAACCCTAAACCCTAAACCCTGAACCCTGCTAAACCCGAAAATCTAAACCCTCCCCTAAACCCTAAACCCTAAACCCTAAACCCTAAACCCTAAACCCTAAACCCGAAAATCTAAACCCTCAACCCTAAGGTACAACTGTCGGCCTGACCCGAACGCTCCAAAGAACCTGAAGCCAAGGGACCCCCTGCAGGTTCGATACTCTCGTTGTCATGCTATAGGGGCCTTACCCATAGGCCCCATAGTAGTTCCTTCTTGTGGCTTATATTCAGGATCCTATTAGGCAATCCCAAAAAGGAGCCGTTATGGGGCCTACAGGTAAGCATTACCTATACTACTTTAGGGGGTTTCGTCGTGGAACTATAGTATAATATACCCCCAAAGACCTATTCTAATTTTTTAAGGCCCCTATACAATACTTGCGCAATAGAACCCTTATAGATCCCTTCAAAGGGACCCTTTTAAGGAACCCTATTCTAATATTAAGGTCCCCACACTAGCTTGTATAATTCCTCCGAGTCATACAAGACACCCGGCTCTCCGTTGAAGCCCAAAACGCCGGGAAAGTTTCTTGCAGTCGGGTTTTAAATAGGGTTTAGGGTTTTCCATGCCTGCAAAACCCTGAAACCAGTCACCCCAACTCTATAGCCTAAGCCCTGGCACCCGGAAGTCTCAAACCCTGGATCCTGAATGCACAACACGGTTTAGGGTTTAGGGTCTAGGGTTTATGGTTTAGGGTTTGAAATATAGAACAGTCTCTGGGGCCCTAAACCCCGACATGTGAAGCTTTGACCCACAGGACAAGCTGCTGATCCTCTCGGGCCAGCAAGGTGTAGATCCGAAGATGCTTGGGTTTATGCATTCAGGGTCTTAGAGCTCTAAGTTAGTTGGTGTGAGGCTTATGTTTCTTTGGGCAACTGACCTTCGAGTGTTGTATCTAAGGTTCATTCCGCCTATGAGCAGCATAGGCATCATTTTATGATCGCCGCCACATAGTTCATGATCCATAAAAGGGCTCTGCTGGTTTTGGGTGTGATCCATGGGCTGTCCCTAAACCCTAAACCCTAGACACAAAACCCTAAACCCTAAACCCCTGTCGGGTAGGGGAATCTTCGCAAGGTGCTGTAGTGCTTAGAGTACTTAGCCTCTGATCTTCAGATGGGGGCTCTACAAATTAGGGTTGCTTTGAGGTCCATACAATCACCGAATGCCGGGTTCTTTCCGAGATGTTTCAGGGTTTTCGTGTAGGTGGCGGGTATGGGTTTTCGATTTGGGCGAGTTTTATAAGTTTGTTAGCCTTTAAGGATAATTACACTCTTTCTAGCTTGACGTGGGAGCTTGCAGGGTATATCTTGGTCGGAATGTACGGCGACAATAAACGACCCGTGAACAGCGACTCTGTGCTAGACCGATGTTGACAAAGGATAACAGGAGACAAATCTGTGGAAAGCAATGCCAAGTACTGAACCCTGCAGGCCGAATTGTAAGCTCTAAACCATGAGTCCTGCTGTCATGCTTACTCCAAACCCTCAGCTGCACACCGCTTACGGCCTTATGAATCCTAAATCCTAAACCTATACTAAGGTTTGGGGTTTAGAGTTCAATAAACCCTCATCTCAAAGCCCTGCACTCGACAGGACGTAGGCTCGAATCTCCAAACTCACAACTCTGCGCCCCCTTACAAGCACCCTTAAGTGTATCCTTCAAGAAATCACAAACTCTAGCAGAAGCCAATACCCATAATCCAACTCTACGTGGAAGCTCAATCTATTCAGCTCACCCCTGACCCCTCGACCTGAACCCTAAAACTCTAAACCCTAAAACCCTGAAGCCCTAAAATCCTAAACCTACCTGGAGCCTATAAAACCTAGCTCTTGAGGGATTCTTGATTCCCTTATATAAATCCTTAACAAGGTAGGTCCTAGCGGTTAGGTAAACCCTGAACCTTGATCCCCTGAACCTTAAACCCTAAACCCTAAACCCTGAACCCTGCAACCCTGAACCTTAACCAAGGAAGATCGAGAAGCTGAAGTCAAACACTGAGCCGCGCATCGACTCTCGCCCAGCATCCTATTCTGGGGCCCTAAACCCTAAACCCTAAACCCTAATCGGGGTTTTGGGCTTAGGGTGTAGCGTTTCGGCCTCTAGGATTTTTGGTTGAGGGTTTTATGGCGGAGCGCATAGGGTTTTGGGCATACAGCTTGGGGTTGAGAGATGAACGTTCCAGTGTCACGGATTTAGAAGTGTTTGGTTTTTGTTAAAGGTGAGTGTCCATGTGAAGTTTCCTTGTTCAGGGGCACCGTCTAGTGGATTATAAACGAAAGTCGATAGTCTCCTAAACCCTACTTGGAGGTTCAGGGGTAGTTAGAAGTAGGGTTATATATATCCCCTAATATGGGTTATAACTATCGTTACCCTACTTATGACCCCATTTTTAACTACCCCTGAACCTCCAAGTATGCAAACCCTCAACCCTAACCCCTCAACCCTAAACCCTAAACCTTAAACCCTAAACCCTAAACCCTAAACCCTCAACCCTAAACCCCTAACCCCTAAACTCCACCCTAAACCCTCAACCCTAAATCGCTTTCCCTTCCGAAAGGAGACCCTGGCCCTGGTGCTGCAGCACGTCGCCTATCCCCTCGAGCTTCCACCAGAGGCGAGCCTCGAGGGCTTGATAGGGTTTGTGACGGTTTAGGGTTGAGGGCTTTGGGTTTAGGGTTTAGGGTTTAGGGCTTAGGGTTTAGGGTTTAGGGTTTAGGGTTTTATTTAGGGGCCTTCATAATTGGAATGGGGTTTTGGGGGGCCATTATACCATGATTATAACAAGGAACCCCCCAAAACGCTAGTCTAATTATTAAGGCCCCTACATTAGTGGGTTTGTAACGGTTTCGGGTTTAGGGCTTAGGGTTTAGGGTTCGTACTGTAACTGTGTTACGGAGCTTCATATTTAAGGGCCCTACACGGGTGTAGTATAGCGCTTCCAGGATTTTGGGATTTTGAGTTCTGGGGTTTTGAGTTTTAGGGTCCTCGATTTGATGGTTTCAGTTTGCTGGGTTCAGAGTTGCAGGGTTTTTGGGCTTGGTGGTTCTCGTCTTCAGGAGTTCCGGGGACCATGTTAGGGCCTCGAGAACTCTTGCGAAGCAGATACCGTAGAGCTGCCCTTAAAGGGGCCCGATTATAGAACCCTATAGTACCCCGTAGAGGGAACCCTATCATAATACCCTATAGTACCCCTTCAGGGCCTGAGAGCAAAAACCCAGGCCCCATGGCAGTCCCTTCTGTCGGGCTCAGGGTTTAGCATAATTCTAAAGCGACTTGGGGCCAACAGTGTAACAGTTGAGATCGAGAGCTATATTAGGAGTACTAGCGCAAATCAAGTCGTCATCTTGCATGGAGTGTCATGCTTCCAAAACTTAAACCCTAAACCCTA
>CAJNDV010034105.1:16925-31547 GCA_905221635.1 Symbiodinium sp. CCMP2456
TTTAGGGTTTAAGGCTTTAGGGCTTTGGGGTTTGGGGTTTTAGGGTTTAGGGTTTGGGGTTTTAGGGTTTAAGGGTTTAGGGTTTAGGGCTTTAGGGTTTTAGGGTTTAGGGTTCTAGGGTTCTAGGGTTCTGGGGTACTAGGGTTTAGGGTTTAGGGTTAGGGCTCTAGGGTTCTAGGGTTTAGGGTTAGGGTTTAGGGGGTTCTAGGGTTTAGGGTTTAGGGTTAGGGTTTCGGGCTTAGGGTGGCAAGCCCGGCACATTCGAAACTCCAAACATTTCAGAATCATACACATTCCAAGCCTGCTACATCTTCTAACGGAAAACCTTCAAAACCTCAACCTTGAAAATTTGCGGGGGCGGTTGGGGGTTCGTGGTTCAAAGGTTTGGGCTTTCAGGGTCCATACTGCATGACTGAACGTTACTGACCCACTGAATCTCCCCAGTCTCGGATTCGAAAACTCGTGACGGCTCTAGAAATAGCATCAAAAAAGGAACTTTAAACCCTAAACCCCTAAACCTTAAAACCCTAAGCCTTAAAACCCTAAACCCTAAACCCCTAAAACCCCAAACCCCAAAACCCAAAGAACCCTAAACCCTAAACTTGCACACTGTAGGGTCATTCATGTCTCGGTGTTTGGGGTTGCGGGGCTGGGATCCTGTTGTGACTTTGGATTTAGGGGTTTAGGGTTTAGGGCTCAGGGCTCTAGGGTTCTAGGGTTTAGGGTTTAGGGTTTAGGGTTTTAGGGTTTAGGGCTTAGGGCTTTTGGGCTTTAGGGTTCAGGGTTATAACGACTCAAACGATTTTTTTTGGGGCGGCTCGCGGTGTAAGAATGTTAGCGGCCTTCATCTCGAAGGATGCGGGGTCTCTTGTCTATTCCTTACTTCGCAAATAAGCCAGGAATTTGAAAGGTTAAACTTTCAGATTACTACTGAATTGAAAGAACCCAAAAAGTTAAAAGGTTGGGGTATTGGAGAACTAAGCTTCTGATGTTACACACGCAAGATGAACTTCGAGAACTGCGCTTTGCCTTGCACCCAAGCACCATAAATAGTTGGCGTTTTCAGCTTTGGTTGGAGCATTCGAGGTTTTGGGGCTTCACTGCTTAACTACAGCTTACCCCGAAGTGCGCCACGAACTACAGCCTGAACCCAGTCGGAGTCTCTCCAGTAGAACTACAGTTGCAGGTTCAGATTTTGGGGTGCAGGGTCTCGTTTTCCACGTTCTGTCCAGAGGCCCCAAAACCGCAGACATCCCAAAAACCTAAAACCTAACCCAGACCCCCCCAAAGCTCCAAATTACCAGACCCATAAGTCACTGCAAACCAAACCCTAAACCCTCCTTGCTCTTCTCTGAGTGTACGAGAGCCCGCACGGTGTACCGGCCACTCCGCACCAACTTCTCCACCTTTAGGGTTTAGGGTTTAGGGTGTTTAGGGTTCAGGGTTTACGGTCTAGGGATTAGGGTTCAGAAACTCAGGATCGAGCAGGATCTAGTCGAGCTCGCTGTTTAGAACCTCGGAAAATACCCACCTGCCTACCCATAGAATCCCAAAACATGGAGAGAATGCAAAGTTTACCATCTTCCCTAAGCCCCAAACGAAATCCTAAACGGAACCCTAAATCCCGATTGACCGCAGCTAAATAATTAGAGTAGGCCAGGGGGGTACATTATACTATAATCAAGGGTCCTAAGAACTAACGTCACTAATGATTCCGACCGCTATGTTAAAAAGACAGATCATGATGGGTCCCTTCCGTTGCGTTTGGGAGGACTTGGACAGGCAAATTATGTTCAATTGAGCTCAGGCACAGCAACCCATTCCTGCTAGCGTATCGAAGATCTGCGAGTGCAACTGTTTCAATATACTTTGCGTAGCAGGGGTTCATCCGCAACGAAGCTGCGTCGAAAGTTGTCGACGCAAGTTGCATGCTGCGTCAGATTGAATCACGACATCCTGCCACGCTCCTGGTGGATATCCAGACATGGACCTCACTGCACAGCTCAAGCCTTCAAGATCCGCACGGCCCGCGTCCAAGATTTCTCTGGAACAGGAACTCCCAAGGACCCAGTCTCGTCCCCAACTCATAATCTGGGTTCTGCAGCAGAACCGTGATGGTAAGGGCCACGAACGCCACTCGCCACAGGGCGCGGTTCTCTGTTTCCCCTGGTATGGAGCCTGTATCAACTGAGGGCCCGAAATCCCTTGATAATCCTTTGCACGTTAAGGACCAACGCTAACCCCAACCCCCGAGGTACCTACTATATAGGGTACTAGAGACTCTAGGGACCTATATAGTAGGTACCTGGAGGGTTAGGGTAAACCTGAAGGCAAAAGTGTTTCGGGTCGCGGGAGCCGCCCTGCATTAGGCGGCTGTCCGAAGCTGCGGGCGTGCAGGCTTTAGAGCTTGGCGGTTCGGCTTATGAGGGCTTGACTTACTTGGTGGATCATGGGACCTAGTAAGTAAGGTTGTAAGTCCCTTAATTGGGGTTAAAAGAAAATATAAGTATAGTTACCGTAGTTAGAACCCTACTTACTAAGTCCCATGATCCTTTAAGTAAGGGTCTAAGGTTTCGGGGTTGCCATATCAGAGGGGGTAAAGTACCTAGTCAGGCGAAAACAGTAGCAAGGATCTCAGATGGAGTCGCATCCCTAAGCTAGACACCCTACTGTTGATGATACAAATCCTGCATTACCTTAAACACCCTAAACTATGGGAATTATGGTACATTCCTTATCCTGGGTAATGCAGGATTTATATCATCAACAGTACTAAACCGAGGCCCCAAACACCCCAACAGCCATCACAATATGAACCGAGGACGCCACAACGATACTCCCAGTCCGACCACCCGCGCCGGTCACCAGGATGGTTCCTTGACAGGTTGCACCCTAAACCCCAAAACCTAAACCCTTGCACTTGCTGGGGGCTTTCGGGTATACAGAGATTTAGGACTCAAGGACTTGGGGCAGAGAGGTTGGGAAGTTTCGGGCTTAGAGATTATGACTCTACACCTTAAACCTAAAAACCAAACCCTAAACCCTAAACCCAGTTATGACAGGCCATTACGCTCGGTCCGATGGAAAACTTCTTTGGTTGGTGGTTCAAGGTCTCGGGGTCCACATCTTTCTGACAGCTGTGGGTTCAGAAAGTTGGCGCTCCACCGCTTTTGCTTTCTATTTAGGCTGTAGGGTTGAAGTTTAGGATTCAGGGGCTTATGGTTCAGGGGTTCAGGGTTTAGGGAGGTCCGTTACATGATCTGCTTTCCTGCTGATGGCAACCAAGACGTCCTCAACAACAAGACCACAAACCCTCAACCCGGCTTGCCTTTTCGGGCCCCTAAACCCTAAACCCTTGCGCCTGACTGCGTGTCTAAGAAACCTGCAGACAACCCAGGGACTCCTCTACCAAAGCCTTTATGGCTCAGAGCTTTCCATATGTTGCTTTGGGGTTTAGGGTTTAGGGTTTAGGGTTTAGGGTTTAGGGTTTAGGGTTTAGGGTTTAGGGTTTAGGGTTTAGGGTTTAGGGGTTCATGGGGCTCGGGGTTTGTGGCTTAAGGATTAACGTTTCGTCATGTTGGTTGCGGCCTAGGGTTAACTTTCTATTCTGTTGAGCATGGTTCAGCCAGCAAACCTAGTGTAGAACAACCTGCCCATGGCCCGGAAAAGACGCAAGCCGCATTCATCTCCAAGCCACACAGACCCTAATAAACCCTAAAGCCTAAACCCTAAAGCACACACACACAAGCTGATTGGGGCTTGGACCCCCAGGCCCTAGCGGTTACGGGTTGAGGGCGTCGGACTTGAGGAATCTAATGTAGGAGCCTTAATAATTAGAATAGGGTTTTGGGGGCTCCTTACCATAAGTATACAGTATAATACACCCCAAACCCTATTCTAATTATTGAGGCCCTTATATTAGCTTGTTGGCCCGGGCTTGTCTGAACACTGGAACCCTTGGGACGCGGAATTCATGTAGCGGGTATCTGGCTGCGGGCACAGGGTCGAAACCTCAATCTCGTCTGAACCATGATTCAAGAGATAAATCAATATTGCACTATTCCTCAATCTATCATAGTTAGTAGCTGCTAGCTGGCAGCATCAGAGTTATTGTCATGAGAATCGCGGTTTTTCTTGTTGGAGCAAGCTATTCAAAAAACAACTAAGAACCCAAACTCGATCCTAGCAAGAATCAAACTCGAGCCCTATCGCCAAGGCACTGCCCTGCGCGAAGGCCCGGTCTTGGCTCGTCTGCAGTCCTCTCTTCTAGGGAATGAAATCTGGGAACAGCCCTATGCTGATGGGGCTTATGTCTACAGTGCTTTCCTCCCCTAAACCCTGAACCCTACATCTAAGGGGCTTTCCTTCCCAACCTTGAACCACGCTTCACTCGGGATAACCTGATTATGCAAGGGACCTTTGTATCACGACGATTAACCAAACGCTATGATATACTATAGTTGTATCAGGACTGAGGCTGATGACATAAGCCCTGCATTACCCATGATAAGGAACATACCGTATTCCCATAGTTTAGTGTCATTAAGGTAATGCCGGATTCATATCATCAGCAGTCTGAACTATTACTTACCTCCCCAATAATCCAGGGAAATATAAAGTTAAACTTTCAGGTTACTACGGAATTATAAATAACCCGAAAAGTTAAAAGCTTGGGGTTTTAGAGAACTAAGATTTATATACGATTACCCTAAACCCGAAACCCTAAACCCTAAACCCTAAACCCAATCCGGGAAAGCCCTACAAGCAGGGCATCCTCGGGCACCAAGGGCTGAGCATCTCTCTACAGACTTGACGCAAACGGGCCTGCAGTAGGGTTCAGGGTTCAGAGTGTAGGATTTAGAGTTTAGGGTTCAGGGTTCAGGGTTTCGGGTTCAGGGTTCAGGGCTTAGGGTTCAGGTTCAGGGATCTCTGCAAACGGGCCGAGAAGGATCTTCACGAGTGTATAATAGAAGTAGGGTTTTGAGGGGTTCTAAACTATACGGATCTTCAGCAACCCGCTGGAATAGACCACTCACTCTTCAGCCACCGAAACCCTAAACCCTAAACCCTGGAAACCCTAGAAACCCTAGAAACCCTAGAAACCCTAAACCCTAGAAGCCCGAAACTCTAAACCTGAGGCCCTAAACGGCAAACCCTAAAGCTTGAACCCTACTATAAACCCTACAAAACCCAAAAAAGTCTAAACCCGCAAAACGCCTAGCCCAGAGCCACCCTTCACCCGCAAGCCAGAAGCTTCACGGCCCAGTTTAGGGGTTTAGGGTTTAGGGGTTTAGGGTTTTTAGGGGTTAAGGGTCTTGGGGTTTTGGGGTTTTGGGTTTAGCGTTTTGGGATTTTTAGTTTTGGGGTTGAGGGTTGAGGATTTGGGAGTTTTGGGGTTCAGGGGTTCAGAGTTTAGGGCTTTGGGGTTGAGGGGTTTTGGGTTTTGGGGTTGAGGGGTTCAGGGTTTTGGGGTTGAGGGGCTTTGGGTTTAGGGTTTAAATATAATCAGACCCCTATATAGAGGAGAAATCCAAAGCCCCAAGCACCAGACCTTTGACCCCCGAGACTTACGAAAGGAAACCCGGAGAGAACCCTTGTTAAACTCATCAAGCCCCTAAACCCTAAACCCTAAACCCCAAACAGTAACCCTAAACCCTTAACCCTAAACCCTAAACCCTTAACCCTAAACCCTAAACCCCTGTCTGGCCCCGTCTCTTCCTGCAGCGGCCCAGGCGGCCGTCAGCAGCAGGCACAGCAGGCCGGCCTGACGGGACAACTCTTCGGGAGTTTCCGAGGGTTTTACGGAGTTTCGTCGGGTTCTATATATGATACATGATTACATATATATATGTATATATATACATACATACACATGTGTGTAGAATATATACACATATTAATATCGTACCTAGAGCCTGTCTATCCATCTACCTATACAGGTATAAGATTCGTTCAGTACGGCTTCGGTGCGTGTTAATTGGCGCTTGGGTGCTGCTTCTCCACTCGATACGGATGGCACTCGTTTTGCCGATCGGCTGAAATCGGTGGTACAGCTCGGGGACCTCGGTGGGTTTTGCGAGCGTTATCGTGTTTTCTTAGCTTGTCGCTCATTCAGAAGCAGCCTTAAACCCTAATGGCACAGATGCAGCGAAAGCCCATGCTGAGCCAGTACGCATTTGAAGGTCCCTGGGACTTAGACGTAGTAGGTAAGTCAAGTAGGATAACCCCACTTAGTTTACTACTACGCATGAAACAAATCACATGGGCCTACTAGTAGGGCCACCAGTCTAGCAGGTAGCACTCATCGATGCCACTCTCAGGGCTTGGAAGCGGGTGGGCCGGACTCGCACCTTCCTCGCGCGCGACGAGCGCTGCGCCATGGTCCGCGGCAGAATCGGTTTAAAAACTTACGAGCCCCAAGGAAACAGGGACAAGGTTGAAAGACTGGGGCTTCACTGGCGACGCGTTTCAAGTTCGACGCACTTGAAAGGTTGCACACTTGGTGGGGCAATTTCAACTTTGATTGAGCGAAACTATCTGCTCTGTGCTGAAGCTCGCGAGCACAAAGCACAGGCGGCACGCCAAAGAAGCGTGAGAAAGAGCCTGAACAAGCGAACCTACATGAGGTTGCGACTTGGGACTACCCTAAGGATGGGTCCGGCGATGCACCGAGGGATTTCTAGGTGCTGTGAATGGAATACCAAACATGTCGAGATCTCCCGAACCCGAAACGCCAACCGTGGATTAGGCTTGAAAGATCGAACGTCCAAACAAATGAAATGGTTCGAAGTTTAGGCAACTTTAGGACGTAAACAGGAGTGTGTTTCTTCAGAGTTCGGGGCGTGTGGGGGTTCCGTGTCCGCGATTTTCGGGGTCACGAGTTTCTGGCAGGATCCGGGAACTGAATGATTAAGACCCTGAAACCTAACCTTCTAATAAGCCCTCAAACGGCTAATATAGGGGCCTTAACAATTAGAGTAGGTTTTTGGGGCCCGTTATACTATAGTTACAGCAAGGAACCCCCAAAATAGTATTGGTAATTATTTGGGCCCCTATAGTAGGTTCAGGGTTTGGGGTTACAGGACGTATACGGTCGGTAGGGCTTTTGACTTGTCCCTCAACTAACCAGCTACGTTGTCGACGGGATGCCAGATTCAGCGATGCATCTCTCCCGAAGAACCAATTACATGTTGCATGGTTGGTTCCTTACCATGTTCACTCAAACCCGCCTGAGGCAGATCAGGGACGCTAAACCCTAAGCCCTCACTTGATGCAGACCCTACATAGTGGGCCATGCTATATACCCTAAACCCTAAACCCTAAACCCTAAACCCTAAACCCTAAAACCCAAACCCCTAAACCCTAAACCCTAAACCCTGAAGCCAGAGGCCCCGACGAGCCTGCAGATCCCAAAAAGCCTCAGAAGCCTGAGACAAAGTCAAACATCCGCGTCATACAGGAAACAATCCTTGCCAACATTACTTATCCTTCCTTCGTGCCCCAGCCTAAAAGTCTCAGATGGTTTAGGGTTTAGGGTTTTAGGGTTTAGGGTTTAGGGTTTAGGGCCTAAAAGTCTCAGATAAGAGTCCCCCAAAGCCTTACGAACATCATTCAGAGCTCAGGCTCAGCATGAGAAGTCATAACCCCGAACACCACCAAAGACGTGAACCCTAAACCCTAAACGCCTAAGCCCTGAACCCTAAACCCCAAACCCCAAACCCCAAACCCCTAAACCCTTAAGCCCTAAACCCTAGACCCCAAACCCCTAAACCCTAAACCCCAAGCCCCTAAATATCTAGGCCCTAAACCCTAAACCCCAAACCCCTAACCCCAAATCCCCAAATCCCTGAACCCCTAAACCCTAAACCCCAAACCCCTAAACCCTAAACCCAAAACCCCTAACCCCTAAACCCCAAAAGCGCCAAAAACCCCAAACCCCTAAACCCCCTGACACCTGGTTTTCAAAGCCAGGCTGCGCTCCTTTGGAGGCATGCCACCGCAGAGCCACGAGAAGCATCCTCTCCATTCCAGGAGGGAAGTACAGGGCTTAGGGTTTCGGGTTTAGGGTTTAGGGTTTAGGGTTTAAGGTTTAGGGTTTAGGGTCTAGAGTTTAATGTTTAGGGTTTAGGGTTTGGCATTTGGGACTCGGCCTTTGGGCTTGTAGAGATTAGGGCTTGGGGTTGGGCGTTTAGGACTAAACCCTAAACCCCAAAGCCTAAACACAGACAGGAAGCCTCACTCCAAGTGCAACTTGAGAAGTTCGAACACGCACAACAAAGCCCCTGAAACCTATCGTAAGACACTACCAGCAGAGCTTCACAACACCGCGACAAAGTGCCCTAAACCCTAAACCCCTAAACCCTTAAATTCTGAACCCGAAACACCCTGAACCCTAAACCCTAAACCCAGAACCCTATAAACCCTTAACCCTAAACCCTTAAACCCCTAAACCCTTAAACCCTATAAACCCTTAAAGCCGACTTCATCGATCTCCGGGCCTTCACTTGGTGCGGGCGTTTTAGGCTTCGCCACTCGCATGGAGCTTCCTCGGAACTTGCCGTCCAACCTTTGCTGGGTGCAGGTTTAGCCCGTAAGTGCTTTAGGGGTTTAGGGGTCTAGGGTTTAGCGTTTCGGGCTTAGGGTTCAGGGTTTAGGGCTTAGGGTTTAGGGCTTGGGGTGTACGGATTGCGATTAGAGTAATTAGGCTTTAGGGAGAGAAATTACAGCCCCCCTTTGCCGTAAATCTCAACCCTAAACCCTACATAGCCCCGAAGGTTTGTATGAGGTTTCGGGCTCGCAGAAACCCCAAACCTAAAACTCTAAAGGGTTCTGCTTGGGAACGCTGCGGCTGCCGGGTACCTAGGCAACCGCAACCCGAACAACTCGTGTGAGGATGTGCCGCAACCTACTAAACCTCCTGTCTTGTGCGGCACCTATCAATTCGATATTAAGGTTATGGAATCTTGTTAGAATCATGTAGAACCCCCCAAAAAACAGAATCTAGCAGGGTTATGGCAGTGGTCCCAGTGGTAAGTAGCCTTTATAACCCCGGGTTCAGGGTTTAGGCCTAAACCCAAGCCCGAAACCCAAAACGCTGAACCCCTAGCCCTAAACCCTCAATCCGCTAATCGTTGACCCCTACTGTACTAAGGCCATAAACGCTTTAAGCGTTTCTTCGCATGACGTCAACTAAACCTTATGGGCCCGATAGCCTCAAGCCTCAACCCTCAACCAAACTCATAAGGACCCTTAGGGGGGTAGGGGGCCTTAATATCCGTAATAAGGACCTTATAAGCCCTATTTCACGAGGTATCGTCCCCTACCCCCATCTTCCTCTCCCCCCCTAAGGCTCCCTATGACCTACCCTAAACCCGAAACTCTTCCCCCCACTAAGGCTCCCTAGGACAAGCCCAAAACCCGAAACTCCATATGGGAGTTTCAGAAAATAAGGGGTACCTTATTCTGGGGTCCTGATAATAAGGATTCTACTACTTAGGGTCCTATACCAGGGTCCCTTATTTTCTGAAACTCCCATATCCCTTCTCTGTTTGCAGAGGGGGAGCTGGTTGATGGAGTCATCCTTGCTGCACATTTAGGGCTTTTAGGGTTTAGGGTTTAGGGGGTTTAGGGGGTTTACGGGTTTTAGGGGGTTTAGGGGGTTTAGGAAATAACGCGGGCATGTCTTCAGTGTGGGTCACTATAGCCAGAGTTTGAAGCGATCCCCTTGGCTCCTTGGATGGACACCCCCATGTAGCTGCAGAGCTGAAGCATCCGATTTCAAGAGAAGCTTCCCTACTGTGGGGGCCTTAATAATTAGAATAGGGCTGTGGGGGAACATTATGCTATACTTATAATATGGAACCCCCAAAGTAGATCAAAATAGTATAGGTAATTATTTAGGCCCCTAGATTAGCAAAACGGCTTCATAAACAAGCATCTGGAGCGCAAACCTAAGTAAGAAAATGAACCCAAAAACCCCAAACCCCCAAACCCTAAACCCTAAAACCCTAAACTGCCCGTTTGGATTCAGGAAGTTTGTTGAGTTGATACCAGAATACCCACCGCCAAGCCTGGCATCCTCTTCTCACGGGCACCCTTTAGGTCTTATGACTACTACCATGACTATACATACTTATATTACTGGTAATTCGTATTCAGATTACATGGATATTAGCATTAAGATTCTTAGAAAATTTTAAAAATATAAGATAAGATAAGCTAAGATAATATTATATATATATATGTAAAAACATATATATATATATATAAATATATATAATGATAATAGAAAATCGTATTAACGCGATCTTGTCTCAGGATGTAGAGCACTGTCGGTTCAAGGTTGGGGTTGAGGGCTTGGGTTCGCTTCGTCCTATGGGTCCTTAGAAGGACAAGGGCCTCAGGGCATATGGCACCTGACTCGCACTTCTCGGCCTCGACCGGTCAGCAGGTTCAGGGTTTAGGGAGTTTCGGGTTTAGGGTTTAGGGTTTAGGGTGTACGGTTTAGAGAACACTTCTTTTCCAGTAGAGACACGGCCCCAGCAGACAAGCGCGTGTCCACACCTGGGTTGTCTACCAATCAGGGATCGGCCAGCCGCCGTGTATGAATACTCAAAGGGTTGAGGATGCATCCGGCAGGACAGAAGGCTTCTTGTCGTCACCAACGATTCTAGTTGTTCTCCACTGTCTGCTCAAAATGGGGGTTTCCGAAAATAGGGGACCCTAATATAGTACCTTAAATAGTAGGATCCTTATTATAAGGACCCCAAAATAGGGCACCCCTTATTTTCAGAAACTACCAAATATGAGAGGTCATGAAGAGGAAGGCTTGCACTCTAATAGCACAGGGTTCTGGCGGAAGCCGAGGCGGATGACAATGACGATGACGACGGCGACGCCAACGAGGATGAGTATGATGATGGTGGTGAAGCACAAGAAGATGGTGATGCTGATCATGATGATGATCGTGGCGGTGACGACGATGATGATGATGATGATCATGGTGGTGGTGATTACTGCGATTTTAATTGAAAAAAGATGTTGTCGCTGTTGATGATGATCATCATCATGGTGGTGGTGATGATGGTGCTGCAGGTGGCGCCGGCGCTGGCGCTGGCGATGGATTGGTGCGGTGGTGGTGGTGGTGGTGGTGGTGGTGGTGGTGGTGGTGGTGGTGGGGGTTGGTAAGAACGATGACGACACTGTGATGATGTTACTGATGGCGAAGACAAACATGAACATGACGAAGATGTTACTGCTTGCGCTGGTCGTGCTGGTGGTGATGAAGACCGCGGTGTCATCAGACGAGGGCGGGGAGGAGGACGAGAAGGAGGAGGGGGAGGATAAGCCGTTTCGTTCGTCTTGTGATGCCTATTCCGTTCCCTATTTTGCAAGAGCCTGAATCACAGTTTCTAACACTTTCTCCACAGAACATTTTGGATCCAACGATCTCATTCCGACCAGGTTGGAGTCAGTGTTCCTACTTCAACGAGCCACAAGCCGAGTAGCTGGAGGACGCCATTGGGAGCTTCGGCAAGTGATTCGGACGGGCCACACAACTTGACTTTCTATGTCTGCGTCGGCGCGTGCAGGCGGAAATCATTCTCAAGCAGAGAACCTGAAAACTAATGTAGGGGCCTTAATAATTGAAATCGGGTTTTTGGTGGCTCCTTATAGTAATTATAGTATGATATACCCCGGAATTCTATTCTAACTATTAAGGTCCCTATATTAAGCAATGTCAGACTTACCGGTTCTAGCAACTTCCTCGGGCTCTGAGAGCTAGGTGCTTCCTGTGACACTCAGGGCAACGAAAGCCATACAGCCATAACATTAGCTTGAAACCATAGATAGAACCCTAAACCCCAAACCCCAAAACCCTATGCCTTAAACCCTAAACCCCAAAACCCAAAACCCTAAACCCTAAACCCCAAAACCCTAAACCCCTAAACCCTAAACCCCTAAACCCTAAACCCTGAACCTTTCGGACTAAGGTCTTGTGGTGCAGGCTCCCCCCTTTTGGCATCCGAAGGCGGAAGTTGCATTTGCTTGACCGGTCTGACCTAAGTGGACAGCACTCTGGCTTCGCCACGTGCAGCTGGGTATGCAGGGTTTAGGGTTTAAGGTTGCAAATGAGTGGGGCAGTTGCTCCCCTTGCCGATGGAATAGATCCTACGTTCCTCCTTTGACCCTAAACCCTAAACCCTAAACCCTAGATTCTCCTATTGGTGTTTCTTCTATGCATGATGCATGGTGTCCTGGGCCTGTCGGGCGAATGGTGACGAAAGTTGCACTACACTCCAGCATCCACTTGGGTAGTTTTCTAAATTAGGATCCCTTTTACGGTCCTGTTTATAAGGCTACCCTACTATATTGGGGACCTCGAAAGGGATCCTTATTCAGAGAACTACCCACTTGGCCATTGGATAGGACCGAAAGGAGCCAGGCGAGCAGCAGCAGACCAAACCCAAAACCCGATCCCCGGTTCGACCGTCATAGGCGCGGTGGCTAAAGTACCCTAAATTCCTACATGGGTTTAGGGTTTAGGGTTTAGGGTTTAGGAAGGTTTGCAGTACTTGTCTTGGCAACTGGCACATGAAAGAACGGCAGGCCAGCAACGGCAGCTGTAGCAGCCAGGGTAGTTCTGGACAGTAGTCACTGGCTCGTGCGGAGCCACTGTACCTCGAAGCCCTACCCCTCATTGGCAGCAAAGCAGCATCACAGTTTCCAGCATCGCCACCCAAAACTGTCCATGCAACCACCAGTAAACGCAAATGCACTTCGCTGGCTGATCATCCTGATCATCGCGAGCTGTCCCTAGAATCCGTCACCCGCCACGAGCAACATCATCTCAGTGTCGTCATCGTTCGTACCATCCCCACCACCACCACCACCACCGCCACCATCACCGCACCCACCACCACGACCACCACCACCCCCACCCACACCGTCGCTGCCGCCGCCACCGCACGACTGCCCGCCACCACTGCAGGACCAAGGGCAAGTGTCAGCTCCAGCAGCGTCGTCGCATTGTCTGTCTTCCTCTTCTTTAAGATCTTCTTCGTCATCCTGATGATCATCATCACCAGTCTCAGCAAACCAACTAATCTAGGGGCCTTAATAATTAGAATAGGGCTTTGGGGCCCATTCTACTACATTTAGAATAAGGAACCTTCAAATAATATTGGTAATGATTGAGGCCCCTATATTAGGCATCCAACTGACTAATCATCCTCTTGCCGATGATAGCACACCTCTGGGCAACCTTGCACAAGAGCCGCTGTGGGAACAGCGCATGCTAGCCGCTGAAGGACGATGTATATAGCTGAAGTCTAACATAAGAACCCCGGTTGCAGCAGATTCGCAACGCTAAAATGCTAAACCCACTCCTATTCAAATGGTATAGTATTCCCCTCCATGCTTTCAAGCTTGCTGCGCACCCAGACATGAACCTTGGCTTCCCACTGCATGCGTGCGTGTCTCCCACGCCGATACTGTGACATGACATGTCCCGGTTTCAGGAGACTAAGACTGAGCAGGACGAGATTGCAGCGTTTAGTGAAGGGGGTATCAGGCCGACAGTCCCTAAACCCCAAACCGCCCAAACCCTAAAGCCCTAAAGCCCTAAACCGTCTCTCAGGTAGCCCCGGTGCTTGCTTGGCTCCCACATCACATTCTCTGCTCTCTTGGCTTTGGAGAGCTCGTGGTAGCATGGAAAGCCTTTTCAAGAGGCCGATGCATAAAGCGATGACAGGTCTTGACGACCTGTGCTTGCTGCTGCTGACTGTTGGCTGCCCAGAGTACTGAGCAAGCCGGAAGACACTGCCCACCCGGTGCTATAAGCTACTCTACGCCCCTAGTTGCAGTACCTGGTCCCCAACTTATAACTTAAAAACGAAACTCATGATCCCTCATCCTAAACCCCCTAGCTAATCTTCCCTAAACCCGGCACTCTGAAGCCCCCTAAACCCCCAAACCAGAAGCCCTAGAGGAGACTCGGTTCGGGGTCCATTAGACCGATGGTTCTCCTTCCCAAGAGCCCATGAACTTTAAACGAGCACATATTGACGTTCAATATTTTGTGTTCACCACAGTAACAATGATAATTGTGATTCGGAACGCCAATACCAAGAAAAGCAAGACTGATAATTTTGAGTACACTGTTTTCAGTATAGCTATAACTATAAATAAAACTACTACTATTACCATTACGATTACCATACTACTACTACTACTACTACTACTACTACTACTACTACTGCTGCTGCTACTACTACTACTACTACTACTACTACTACTATTGCGACTACTATTGCTACTACTATTGCTACTACTGCTACTGCTACTGCTACTGCTACTACTACTACTACTACTACTACTACTACTACTCCTACTACTACTTCTACTACTACTTCTACTACTACTTCTACTACTTCTACTACTACTACTACTTCTACTACTTCTACTACTACTACTACTACTACTACTACTTCTTCTTCTACTACTACTACTACTTCTTCTACTACTACTACTACTACTTCTACTACTTCTACTACTACTACTACTACTACTACTTCTTCTACTACTACTACTACTGCTGCTGCTGCTGCTCCTACTACTACT
>CAJNDV010034106.1:376-11500 GCA_905221635.1 Symbiodinium sp. CCMP2456
TTTAGGGTTTAGGGGTTAGGGGGTCAGGGTTTCTGGTTTAGGGTTCAGGGGTTTAGGGTTTAGGGTTTAGGGGTTTAGGGTTTAAGGGTTTAGGGTTTAGGGCCGGGTGTCTATCTCAATCAGCCCGAAGCCCTGAATACGGATCGCCGGGGACACTTGGAGGCCCAGGGGACTTAGTAAGTAGGTTATAAGTAGAGTTATAAGTCCCCTAAATGGAGTTGCCCCAATTATAACCCTACATATAATCGACTTACTAAGTCCTTTGGGCCTCCAAGCAGGTGTCCATCCTTGTTTGCTTCGCCGTGCTGCTTCGGTCCCGGGTGGCCTTGGCAGCCCGCGGCTGCGGGTGCGGGAGCTCAGTCGAAGAAGCCATGCCTTCCCTAAGAACCCAAAACCTACTTTTTTTGTAAGGTCCCTATAAATCCCATATTAGGGTTTATAATAAGAATCTACAAAAAAGTGGGTTTTGGGTTCTTAAGGTTCCCCTGAACCTAAGAAACCCTTCGGGTTAAGAGTATTGTAGAAGCCTAGATAATTAGCAAGATGTACTGTTAGGGTGCCTTATGATAATACGTAATACTATAAAGGAGCCCAAAACCCTCTAGTTATTAAGGCCCCTATATCGCGTAGTCCATTCAAATCCCCGGTCCTTACAGATGCCCCCCAGAGTCGATCCACGTCGGTTTCCGCAACGTTAAGGGCTAGGTAGAACGAAGAGCCCGCAACGTTTAGGGTTCAGGGTTGCCCGCAACACTTACGTCCGTTTATATTGGGTTTAGGGTTCAGGGTCTATGGCGTACGTTTTAGGGTTGAGTCCGCTAAACCCTTTACTGCGGTTGGCACATGGACGCAATATAGGGGTCGGCCTACTTCATAATGCCAGTAGTTGATAATAATGTATATCACATCAGAACCCACGCCCTCATCGGATCAGTCATTCCGCATGCTCCCGGTTTAAGCTACCGAGCACAACCCTCCCCCTAACCCCTAAACCTAAACCCCAAACCCAAAACCCTAAGCCCCAAACCTCAAAGGCCCTACAACTCTTGAGCTTGAATTGAACCCAAAGCCGACGACTCTAAACCATGCGACGCACTAAGCTTCCAAAGCCCCTGCAGCGTCTCGGGTTCAGGGTTTCGGGTTTGGGCCCCTACCTCTTTCCCTAAACCACAAACCCTGAACAGTGTCAAAGTTCCGGGATAGGGCTCAAAGCGCGCGCCGGCATGTTGCTGCTGGGCTCCCAGCCTCCATTTTGAGAGTACCCGGCTATTCTGCGGAGCCGTCGAGGCCAGCGTTTTGGGATTTAGGGTTTTAGGGTTTTAGGGTTGAGGGTGGTGTTGGAATTTCGGCGAAAGGCTTGAGTCTGAATGGTTAAGTCTTGTACTTCCCTAGGGTACCCTGATATCGGTTGGGTGGAGAAACTGCGCAAAGTCTCATTGTTCAGGACAACCCTAAACCCTAAACCCTAAACCCTAAACCCTAAACCCTAAACCCTAAACCCTTGGGCTTTGAGGTTTGGAATTGGGGTTTGAGAGCTTTCCTGCTGGGCCCCAAGCCCCAAGCCAGAGAGGACCGTAGAGCCACTGGCAACCCTATAGTCCGTACCTTTAGGGTTTAGGGTTTAGGGTTTAGGGTTTAGGGTTTAGGGTTTAGGGTTTAGGGTACCTTAACCTACCAAAACCAACTTTTTTTGTAGGTTCCTATTATAAACCCTGATATGGGATGTATAGGGACCCTACAAAAAAGTCGGTTCTGGTGGGTTAAGGTATAGGCCCTAAAGAATTGAGGATGTCGGGTTTAGGGTTCTTGGTTTGGGGTCTTAGCTAGGGTGTAGGGTTTAGGGTTTGGGGTTCCGGGTTTTCTGGTTGTAGGAGGTATCCAAAACCACAACAGCCCCAAACCTTAGACGACATGGGAAGGTAGCGATGAAATTGCCCATTCCCAAACTAGTTGACGCGGAGAAGCTTCCAGCCCTCGTGTTCTCTGACGGAGATTCTTACAGAACCCGTATGGAGTGGCTGTGGATAGCGGGTGCAATAACACTAGTATCCTTATCCTCTCCTGCTCCATAAGGTCGTTACTTTCCCTAGGTAGTATCAGGGACACCCCTTACCGGGGACCCTTCTTAACCCTGCTTCTGGCTCTCTGAAAAAGGGCCTTATTGAGAGGGTCTATATCCCCAAGAGTGCCTCTAATCCAAACGACTAACTTTAAAACCTGAGGTGGCTGCACAATATAGGGGCCTAAACAATTACCAACACTACCTTGGGAGTTCCTTACTATAAGTATAGCACCAAGGGCCCCAAAACCCTATTCTAATTATTAAGGCCCCTATATTAGCTCACCTTCGTTTCTTCGGCGGGGGGTCCTTTTTGGAGATTCCTTTCGGACCGGCCGGAGGGCTCTCCAAGGGTTTTGCGACTAAGGCGGAACGCTGGGAGATGATATTACTAACTCCCAGGGTTCCGAACCCTAAACCCCTTAACCCCTAAACCCCCAAAAGCCCAAAAACCCTAACCCACTAAACCCCTAATCCCTTAACCCCTAAACCCTAAACCCTAAGTTATGGTATGAAGCAACCAGAAGCCTGAGTGTAATTCATTAGGTCTCGGTCTTTCGCGTCTTGAGACTTGCGGCGGTTCGGGTCCATCGCCGGAGAGTCGGCATACAACCGGCCTGGCACACGTGCAGATCGATACGAAACTGAAACGAGGGTAAAGGCTCTTAGGTAGCTGAAGACAACGTGTTGAAATGAAACAGGCAAGCCATAAGCAGATGCGAGATTAAGCCATTCACGGCTCATGTGCAATTCCCATGTAGTAGAGGTTCTTCGAGGGGTCCAAAAAGCGTATTCTCCCAGAAAGAAACTTGGCTTGAGGACTGCGGGTTTTGAGGGTTTAACGGTTTTGGCTTAGAGGAATAGGGTTCCGGGTTTGGGCTTTCGGGTAGTAGTAGTAGTAGTAGTAGTAGTAGTAGCAGTAGTAGTAGCAGTAGTAGTAGCAGTAGTCGTAGTCGTAGCAGAAGTAGTTGGAGGAGGAGGAGGAGGAGCAGCACTAACGGTAGTGGTAGTGGAAGTGGCATTGGCAGTGGTATTGCTAGTGGTAGTGGTAGTGGTACTGGCAGTTAGTACGAGGAGGAGGAGGAGGACAAAAGTCGAGTGTGCTGGGAGCAGCAAGCGTGCATTGCTTTTTAAAACCCCATTGAAACCTTGCTCTTTACAGGCAAAAAAGGCGTTAATTGAAACACTACACATAAATCCCCTCTGCGAAAACATGCAGCGGAGCCTTTAGTTTAACCTTATAGTGACACCATACACAAAGCCCATAAGCACCCTATAACTTGCCCATACTTCTTGAGAGGCCATGGCCTCCGCCTCCTCAGCGGCGTTGTTGGAGTCCTTTCAGGCTTTCGCAGGCAAGCGCGAAGGGAGGGTTCCCTTTTGAGGGCTTCTTCGAGGCTGAGGGCCTTCTGCGGTTTAGGGTTTTCGGTGTTTTGGAAGAGGTTTAGTGGGTTTCGGGTAAGGGAGTCTGGGGGTTTAGAGAGGCAGAGGCTTAGGGTGGTTTAGGTTTGGCGTGTTTTGGGGTTCGTGGTCTCAGGCTTTAGGATAAGGACCGGATTTTTCCCTGGGTGTGGGTTTAGGGGTTTTAAAGAGCGAGTTGAAACCCTAAGCCCTAAACCCGAAACCGCGTCAGAATTTAGGATTGCAGACTTACTGCAGGTATTGAGATGAGGTCGAAGGATAACGTTCCGAAGTCTAATCGTCTTCTCAAGAGGTGTGCAACTTAGTAGATGAGTAGGTGAGCTTTAACCTCTTGGGGCCTTGGGGATTATAGAATCCTACCATAGTTGAAAAGGTTAACCTTCTTTGGGCTACTCAGCCCCCAAGATGAGGGTTCTAAGGGGGCTTGTAGGGGTTCTACAAGGGTTGTGGGGTTGGGGGTTTTAGGCTTACGGGTTTTAGGGTTCGGTGGTGCTATGGGGATCTAGCGGGTTGAAGGAACTTGTCCGATCCACCGTGCTAGCCGAACCGTTCCATCAAGCTCCTTCGCCCGCAAGCCTCGGCCCTAAACCCCAAACCCGAAACCCTGAACCCCGAAGCACCGAACCCTTGCTGAACTAGTAGACATCCGCAAAGACTTCTATCCAGGGGGCCATGAGATGGATGGGCGGACGTGGGTGAAGTGCCTCAAGGAGTTCTGGCTTGGATAGGTCTCGCAGTTGTGCACAATTTTCGGCCCTAAACCCTAAACCCTAAACCTTACGCCTTGGATTGCCCGAAACATCGAAAGCTTCAAAAACCCTCCAGGCCCTAACACCCCATACCCCTGACCGAAGGAAGCACATGCGCTTTAGAGGCTGGAGTCCTGAGGCGCCACCTCTAACCCAACAGGTCCGTTTTTGTAAGGGAGTACACAGGCGTTCAGAAAAAAAGGGCTTTTGGATGGCCTCCTGGCTTTAGTTTGGCCCTAAACCGCTGAACCAACCCTAAACCCTAAACCCTAAACCCTAAACCCTAAACCCTAAACCCTAAACCCTAAACCCTAAACCCTAAACCCTAAACCCTAAACCCTAAACCCTAAACCCCAAAGCTCCACAGCCGCAAGTCCCAACCGCGGCCGCAAGGACTCGATGCTGCTCGACGAGGACTTCACGACCGTGGATGCGGATCTCATCTTCGCCCGTGTAAAGAGCAGGCCGGGTCAAGGGTTTAGGGTTTAGGGTTTAGGGTTTAGGGTTTAGGGTTTAGGGTTTAGGGTTTAGGGTTTAGGGTTTCAGGTCTAGGAGCGTGGGAGGTTTCAAGGTCTAGGGTTTCAGGAAGTTGGCTCGGAGAGAGGCCATAATGGGCTGCTCATCAAAAGGTTTCTTACGTTACGTGCGGCTCCTTCTCGCTAAGGCGGCCTCCATGAACAGCCCAGTTGAAGGGATTAAGGTCTGGCATGGTCTGGTTAAGGCTAGAAGGCTAGGGTCCTCTTTTATGAGCAGGCTTCGCGGTGCATCGGAAATCCCGCCGGGTTTAGTGTGTAAGTGTTGAGTGACCTGAGAGAGTTCTCTTGCATTCCAGCTATCCAGTCTTTGTACCGTTCACTGCGCGAAGTCCCTTGGGTAGCACGGTGATTAGGATGTACTGTGACAATTTACGAGGAGCTGCGACCACTATCTAAGCTACAGGTTATCACAGTTTATTGGTTCACCAACCTTCATTGTTTTTAAAACTTGTTGGTCCTAAACCCGAAACCCTCAAGCCCTAAACCCTGAACCCTAAAACCTTAAAGTTTCCTAAACCCTAAACCCCAAAACCCTAGAGTTTCCTAAAGCCGTCTCGGGGTTCAGGATTTTGAAAGCTATGGTTCTCTGGCGTGAACAAACCCAAAAGCGCCTGAATGCCCCCAAACCCCAAGCCCCGTAATGTAGAACAATATAGGGGCCTGAATAATTACCTATACTAGTTTGGGGCTTCCTTATTATAAGTACAGTATGATGGGCCCCAAAACCTTACTCTAATCATATTCGGGCTTTGAAGCTCCGAGCCCGTCCAAGCCCTGAAGGATACTATAATCCTCCAAAGGCTCCATAGAGGTTTAGGGTTCCAGTGGTTCAGGAGTTTAAAGTTTAGGGTTTCTGGGGCTTTAGGAGTTTAGGGTTTTAGAGTGTAGGGTTCGGTAACCCTAAACCCTAAACCCTAAACCCTAAACCATCATTCGGTTGCAGGGGGACCCGAAAGATCGATTACGCCACCTTCCGACGGGCCCTCGCTGAGGCCGGTTGTTCTGCCGAGCCGAAGGGGTCGTCAATTCGTCATCACTACCATAATGTAGGGGCCTTAATAATTGCCTATACTATTTTGCGGGGTTCCTTATTCTAACTATAGTATAATGGGACCCCAAACCCTATTCTAATCATTAAGGCCCCTATAGTATGCCTATGACGGTTTTGCTCAACAGTCAGCAGCACTACGACGACTTGTCAATTTACTGGTGCTGCTACTCATGATTAAGCCTTCCTTGTTATCGTGCCGACGAGTGCTTGTAAGTAGTTGTTATCAACACAATGGCCGTCCTTGTAATGATTGCGAAGTCATGGCTGCTGAACAGTCACGTTTTCTTGCCGCAGCAGCTTTCACGACTGATTTTCACTTTTTTGTTTGATTCATCCTCAGCTGGTTGCACTACTGATGCCGTGATGCTGGAGTGACGATCATGCTGTTACGCGAAATCATGAACCTGATGATGCAGCTGATGACAGCTGTGCCATCTATGCTCGCTACCCGTCCGAATGTCATGGGTTCCTATCAGCACCATATGATGATGCCCTTTCGGTTTCCCCTAAACCGTACACTCCACATCCTATACCCAAATTAAACAGATGCTGCCCCTCGTGGAGTCTGGGGCATTGATGTCTCCTTCCCGGGATTCGCAGGATGCCGGGTTCTGAATAACTACTAGTAGTAGAAGGACCTGCAACAATACCCCACCCTGTCAATCTAACTCCAAGACTCCAGACTCTAAGCCTCGCTGTAAGTCGCCTCTGTGTCGAAGGTGGCGAAGAAGTGGCAAATGTCACAGGAGCAGGCTGCCCTGTAAGCCTAGTAGGGAGGAGTAGAGAAGGGGGTTTAGACAACTGTCTGCGGCGGCGCCGCCGCTACTGTACTGTTGTTGTCGTTGTTGCTGTTGTCGTGCCTGTAGGGTCGTGGAACAAAGTCAGGCAAATCAGGGGAAAGAAACTAGGTGCTTGCTCTCAGTCTAAGTTCGAGCTATCATCGCCTCTGCTGCTGGTAGTAATGTTGGTATTGGTAAGTCCAGCGGCAGCTGTGTCCATCGTCTTAAGTGACAATAGGTCTAGTGGTGAAAAAATGTCATCAAATTGTTGAGATTGTAACGAGGATCATACTATGACAACTGCTTCTATTCTTCGTGGGTTTTGTACATGAAAATTACATGGCAACACTCGTCGCCATCACCGGGTGGAGATGACACTGTGGCACGAGTAAACCGAACAGGCAGCACAGGTAGTCACTATTTGCACCGGCAGCAGGTGCTTAAGATGGAAAAGATCCAGCATCTAACAGCCGTCATCATCACCATCATCATCATCATTATCATCATCATCAGAACCATCTTCATCATCATCGTCATCATCGTCATCATCATCATCCATCATCTTTGCCACCCGGAGAAGAGAGAAACACAATGGCGTGAGTTCAAGAGCTAGTTTTGGCAACGGTAACAGTGGTAGTACAGAGTTCTAGAACTACAAACTACCACTGGTTATCGGGTGGCGGGTCTTCTGCCGGGACTTAAACATCATCTCGAGGCCTCAAACAATATGGGTTCGGATCGGGAAGTGTATTCCCTAAACCTAAACCCTAAACCCTAAACCTATTGGCCAGGTTCGGGAACGCCAGGTCTTAAAAGAGCTGGAGCAGAGTTTAGGGACGAAGGGGCAGGGCCACTTGGAGGTTCATGGGTAGTTACAGGTAGGGTTATGAGTCCCCTAATATGGGTTATAATTATAGTTAGCTTACTTATAACTCCACTTATAACTACCCATGAACCTCCAAGCAGGATTTCAAGTCTAGATGGTCCACAGTTTCCGAACCAGGCTTCGGGCTTGTGGTGTTGCTACAAGGGTTTATGGTTTAGGGTTCAGGGTTTAGGGTTTAGGGTTTAGGGTTTAGGGTTTAGGGTTTAGGGTTTACCCGCACTGGGCTACAAGGGACGATACCTGTCATACTGCTTTGTAGCACAAGGGCCGGAAATGAACAGCACGGAACCGCGAACCTCGGATGGATGGGGCTTATAGTGACTAAAGGAGGGACCCTTAAAGGGACCGTAGGGGCTTTATGAGACTATATAAGTTATATAAGGGGTAGATAAGGGTGATACTCGGGTATGTGGATTAGGGGTCCCTTCCAGGGGCCCTCCTATTGTCCCTAAACCCTAAACCCTAAACCCTAAACCCTAAACCCTAAACCCTAAACCCTAAACCCTAAACCCTAAACCCTAAACCCTAAACCCTAAACCTAGATCATGAGGCAGTCCTTAAGCAGCAGCTTCAGGTCGAGGATATCATCTGCCTGGCAGCGGGGCCCCACTACGAGAACCAACCGCAGGCAGCGGGGTTTAGGGTTTAGGGTTTAGGGTTTAGGGTTTAGGGTTTAGGGTTTAGAGACTCCAATATCCCTTAATTAAGGAATATTCCTTAAATTATAGTAGGATCCTTAATATGAGTTTAAGGTATATCCCTTAATTAAGGGATATTGGAGTCTCTGGGGTCTTCGCTCTAAGGTCCGGTTCTTGGAGGTTCATGGGTAGTTATAAGTGGAGTTATAAGTAAGCTAACTCTAATTATAACCCATATTAGGGGACTTATAACTCCACTAAGGTCCGGTTTTTGCGGTTGGGATGTAGGGTTGGGTTTTAGGGTTTAGGGTTTAGGGTTTAGGGTTTAGGGTTAAGGGTTAAGGGTTTAGGGTTAAGGGTTAAGGAAACCCCAAACCGGGTCCTACATGAGGGAGCTCTCTGAGTTAAGATCTCCTCTCCTCAACCACGAAAGCCTGAACCCTAAGCCCTAAGCCCGAAACTCTAGCTAGCATCGTGGAGCCCCGGCTTTCTGGGGCCCACATTTTGTGGAATTGAGGGGTTTAGGGTTTAGTGTTTCGGGTTTAGGGTTTCGGGTTTGGGGTTTAGGGTTTAGGGTTTAGGGCATAGGGCTTTGGGTGGTTGCCTGCGGTATCATCGCCGCGGGCGGGTACAAAGAATTTCCGGCTTCACCGAGTTCTGTCACAGCGCGCCCTAAACCTAAACCCTAATGTGCCGCCACCCGCGGCCGCTGCGCGGGAAGACGCCCTACTCCTTATTCCCTAAACCCTGAACGCTAAACCCTAAACCCTCATCCAAAAAACCCTAATATAGGGGCCTGAATAATAAGAATAGGGTTGAGTTGAAATAAGGAATCCCCAAAACCCTATTCCAACTATTTAGTCCCCTACACTAAACCCTGAACCCTCAAACACCGAACCCTAATCTGTGACATAAACCCTGAACCCGAAATCCTGAGCCCTGAACTCAAACCGCTGGGGTCGAGGGTCGAAGACCCGGGATTTGGGGTTTAGGGTTTAGGGTTTAGGGTTTAGGGTTTAGGGTTTAGGGTTTAGGGTTTATTTGGGATCCAGGCTCAAGTTTCCGCCTCCTGGGTTTGCCTTGGCTCCAAAGTTTAGGGGTCCATTCATCATATAGGGGCCTAAATAATTACCTACATTATTTTGGGGGTTCCTTGTTATAAGTATAGTATAATGGGCCCCAAAACCCTATTCCAACTATTAAGGCCCCTACATCATGCCTTCAAGGCCCCAAAACCCTACCTGGGTCCTTGTTGGATACAACTTTACATTTTGTAATAGTAAATTAAACATGATCATGTTTAATATAGCCCCAAACAGGGAACCAGCACTATACCCAGGACTCCAAAAGGTAACATGTAAGCTTGTTGGGATACGGGTTTATAGTTCAGGGCTTAGAGTGGGGTCCATCTGCATGTGTTAGGGATTCGGATGGGTGGGGTCTAGGGCAAACGGTCAGGGTGTGGGTTCAGGGTTTAGGGGTTTAGGGGTTTAGGGGTTTAGAGGGGTTTAGGGTTGGGGTTGAGGCTTTAGGGTTGGGGTTCAGGGTTTAGGGTTTAGGGTTTAGGGTTTAGGGTTTAGGGTTTAGGGGTTTAGGGTTTAGGATGTAGGGGTTGAGGGTTTGAAAAGGTGAGGATGGTTTGGGGTTTGTACGGAGTACAGGAGTCTGTGGTGAAAGCGGCCATCGTACTTCAATGTACTCGCGGCCAGCCGGCTACATCCCTCGGTCCTCTTAGTGCACCCTAAACCCTAAACCCTAAACCCTAAACCCTAAACCCTAAACCCTAGAGAAAACCTGACCACACACTCATAAAACTTTACGGCCCCCAAAAAGCCCAACCAACCAAGAAGCCGGCTACCGAAAGAGCACCAGAAACTTTCAACCCCCAAAAAACCCAAACCCGTCAACCCAAAACCCCCAAACCCAAAGCCTAAACAACCTAAACCCTAAACCCTAAGCCCCTAAACCCTAAACCCTTAAACCCTAAACCTTAAAGAAAGCCTCCCCCCTGAGTGGCAGGTCCCCGAACCTGGCGTCGATGATCCCGCGGGGCCACAGCGCTTCTACTACGACATGACGCTCTACACAGGAGGGTTTAGGGTTTAGGGTTTAGGTTTCAGTGTTCAGGGTTTAGCGTGCAGGGTTTAGGGTTTAGGGATTAGGGTTCGGGGTTTAGGGTTTAGGGTGGCATTTAGGGTATAGTTTAGGGCAGGTGTGTGTGTGTGTGTGTGTGTGTGGTCTTGTAGGCTTGCGAAGTTTTTTTTTGTAGAGGTTTCAAGGATTGTGCAGGGAGTTGTAGCGGTTCAGGTTTGCTCTACGGGTTACGATATGGGTTACTATAGCACGTGTCTAGGTGTCTATACGGGTGTAGGGCTTGGGGTTTAGGACATCGGGCTAAGCTTAGTTAACTGCCTTGCAACGCAACGCAAGACTCGACATGCCGACACACGGAATGTGACTCCTGGTGCTGGAAGTCTTCAACCCTACTACACTCACTCTGCGAAGCCGCTTTACTAGAAGACCTAACCCCTAAACCCCAAGCCCTAACCCCCGAGCCGCCAAGCCAGAAATGCCCAGCCCTGAAAGCCCTCAACTTTGAACCAATCCCAGGGATACCGATGCCCTAGATGCGAAACGCTATCCTCGATCCTGCACCCCAAACCCCACAACACAACAAACTGAGAACCGTGAAAATACTACTTCCCACATACACTGAAGCCCTTTACGGACATGTCTGTAGCCGGATCATTCCGCAAGAAAGACAGCAGAGCACCGTAACTTCCTTCATACAACCCTGTTTAACACTCTAAGCCCCCTAAATCCTTAACCCCCAAACCGCAAACTCTGAATCGCCAAGTCCTGAAGCCCTAAACCCTTTCAAGTCCTAAAGCCCTAGAGCCCCCACACGGTTTTTTTCCTCGTTACTCTCCAAAATCCACAACCGTAGCTTCCGTCAGGGAATTCTCAAGGAACTCTTAAACTTTAAACCCTAAACCCTAAAGGT
>CAJNDV010034106.1:16196-31542 GCA_905221635.1 Symbiodinium sp. CCMP2456
TGTATGTATGTATGTATGCACACACATGCAGACGCACACACGCTTCTGCCAAAGCCCTGAAACCCCAGACCTGAGAATTTCAGATTCTTTGCTGGGGGCAGAACCCTGGTTCAAGAGCCCACCAGGGTTAAGGGTTTAGGGCCGTTTAGGGTTTAAGGACCCTGGTTCAAGAGCCCACCGGTTCTTTACAATGCAGGAAGCGGACTGGTTTTAGTGTACATTATAGCAGGTTGATATAGGACTGCCCAGTGGTACTGCTTATAGTTATTTTAAGCCCCGTCGTGAGGTTTTTAACCAGGATCCATGCATCTTGGGGATGGAGAGCCATGGGTTCCTTCATCCGGCTCCTAGACATCGATCGAGCACTCAGAGCAAAGCTACGAACCCGTGGACACTCGTGGGCCCGTGGTGGTATATACTGCAGAGGTGCTGGGATCTTGGACATTAGAGCCTTTGGTGCGGGTTTTTTCTTTGAAGGTCCCCCTAAACCCAAAACCCTAAAACCCTAAACCCTATAAACCCTATAAACTATAAATCCTATAAGCCCTATAAATCCTATATGCCCCGTGTGTCAGGTCTTGGCTGGGTTTCAATGCCTCCTGCTGAGTCGGAGTCGCCCCTTGGCTTGCAGACCCAAGTGCCGAAAAGACTTAACCCTAAACCCTAAACCCTAAATCCTAAACCCTAAACCCTAAACCGGAATCCTTGAAGGAATCCTTGAAGCTACACTACCCTCAAGGCCCAAGCCCTTGTAGATCTTATCGGAAGCCTTAAAGCTCCCCCCAAGGCCTACGGGCCCTCAATCCTAGAGTCTTGCACCCGCACCATCGGCCCCTGAGCGGTTTCGGGTTTCCTGGAACCGAAGCATAAGCCTGGATGTAGGGCTTCGGATGTAGGGCTTAGGATTTAGGGCTCAGGATTTAGGGTTTAGGATTTAGGGTTTAGGATTTAGGGTTTAGGATTTAGGGTTTAGGATTTAGGGTTTAGGATTTAGGTCTAGGGTCACTAGACCCGGGAGTAGGTACAAGCAGTGCAGCGGTAGTTGGCAGCAGCAATAGTAGAAGTAGAAGTAGAAGTAGAAGTGGAAGCAGTTGTAGTAGTAGTCGTCGTCGTAGCAGCAACAGCAGCAGTTGTAGCAGCTGTAGCAGTAGCAGCAGCAGTAGCAGTAGCAGTGGCAGTAGCAGTAGCAGTAGCAGAGTAGCAGTAGTAGCAGGGGCAGCAGTAGTATCAGTAGCAGCCGCAGCAGAAGCAGTAGCAGCAGCAGTAGTATCAAGAAAGATCGAACCAGCTTCAGCAGCATTGCCACTGGTGCTGGACCAGGTCCTGCAAGATTGACTGGTTGAGTCTCAGTGACAGAAATCATGATGACTTCCGTAATCCTACTTGAATACTGGTAGCACGAGCAATCATAACGCCCAGCATCTAAGCACTACCACCCCGCTAAACGGGTCCTAGAAGAGCCCTGAAGAGCACACAACCCTGAACCCTAAACCCCTGAACCCTAAACTTCCAACCCCCAACTCCTAGACCCCTGAAGCCCTTTTGTTCTTTGAAGCCTTCAGAGAATTCAACAGTCCAAATGTCTCAAACCCTAAATTATCCTAAAGCCTCTATCCAACCCCTCTAGAATCCAGAACGTTTCATGAAGTTCTTAAGTTCTCAACCGGTGACAAGGCCCACAGCGCGGAATTCCCTTTCGACCGCCGGGGCGGTGGTGTATGATCGCTCGAGCCTTCGGGGGCTGAGGGTTGCGTGTGTTTTTCTGTTTTTTCATACCTGGTGTTCCAGAAGAACCAAAGTCGTTAAACAGAGCTTCGATGGGCTTGCCAGGCTTCGACAGGTTCAGAAAGGATTTTCCGGTTTGGGGCGCGTAGGGTGTTCGGTTTGGGCTCTATATGGTGTCCATGAAGGTTTAGGGTCAATTCTACATATTCTTCTACGTTCTTCAATTGGGGCCGTATAACCCTAAACCCTAAACCCTAAGCCGTTTTAGTAAGTTTCAGGGTTTAGGATCGTCTCGAGACTCGCCTCAGAGGGTTGATGATTCTGAGTTCGGGCGTCGAGGGTTTCAGGGTGGACAGGGCCAGGCATGTGGAGTTACACGTAGGGTTTCGGGTTTAGGGATTCTTTAATTAACCCCTGCAGAGCAAGTAGGAGTTTGCCTTTGCAAGCTCCCGTGTACACACCAGTCGTGGCTGCTGCATGCAAACACATCAGTTAAGAATGCAAAGCCGAAGGTAGGCAGAGTTCGAGAAGGTAGACACGGAGACGACATGGGAACAGCCCATCCCACCCGACACCCTAAAGCCACCCTAAGCGGGCACTTGTTGCGCTTTGGCTTTCGTCCACGCATCGCCTGTTTTTGTGATGATCAACGTTGAAGGTTTGTCAATTGGAGCTAGCCATTCTCGCTTTGGGGAAGGGCCAGCTGAGCGATGGCAAGCTAACGGCCACCATCCAGGGGTATATTTACGTGAGCACATGTTTCAGAGATATGGAGAGTTAGGTACGTATATGTAGGCTAATATATGGATGTGCAGACAAATAGTTGTGAGTAAATTAGACAACAAATAGATACACAATGACGATATAAGCGGATAGGCAGGGAAGCGGACAGCTGGATAGATAAACGAATACATAAAGAAGTAGACACACAAGTAGATGGAACGAGTCTTACGCATATATATATATATATGTATGTACATATACATATAGTTTTGCATGTCCCTATGTTTGTACCTATGTACGCCTCTCTCTGTGTGTGTACGCGAACACGCGCTTGCCTGTGCATACATACCCTACACCCAAAAATAAATTGCATAGGTATGATGCCCCGGCCCTCGCTGTCTTCCTGTGCTCTCATGATCAGAGTTTAGGATTTCGGGTTGCCGCTTTGGGAAAAGTACAGGGGGCCAACAAGTAACTCTAAACCCTAAACTTACACCCCAAAGTCTATAAGCCCTACCCCCTGAACCCTAAAATCCTAAATCCCTAAAGCCTCAACCCGGAGCCGCAAACAACTGTCGCGAATGATGCAGGTTCTCGAAGCCTCCCTAAGTTTTGCAAAAATCCGTTATGAAAGGCTATTGACGTTAAGCTGTCCAAAATCCCAAACCCTGAAACCCTACAGCACTAAGCCGAAAGCCCTAAAGCGATCCGGCAGTCCAGGTGCTAGGACCTCTCTAGCCGCGGCCAGCACCGTCTGCACCTAAACGAGGTTCGCGGGATAAATGCGTGATTGCTTGTTTGGTTATCGTGCTGCTGTTGCTGACGTCGTGGTGGTGGTGGCGGTGTAAGTACATGGGGTGCTGCGATTCAGGGTAGCTGCCCTGTGCAAGGTTGCAGGCGTAGGCTTGGTGTGGTGTGTGTTGGCATTCTCGCACTCGAGGGTCCAGGTCCCAAAAGGGATGCTTGAGGCCCATGTGGTGCGTGACGGTTTCAAGTCCAAGGCTTTAGGGCTTAGGGCTTTGTTTAGGGTTTAGGGTTTAGGGTCTAGACCGAGAGGCAAGACAGCGATCAATCATCACGGGGAGCCGGGAAGGTGCAACAGATTCATATTGTTGTCAGAGCTCTGTTTCATGAGTATTGTTAACCACGTATCGGCGAGAAGGAGCATGGGATAGAAGACAGCTGGATCTAGCCTTGAGCTATGCACATCAAGCTTGTAAAATAGAAGCCGAAACAGGTACCAAATACTGTTTAGGGGTTCCTTATACTATTCCGCGAAACCCTATTCTCATTATCAAGGCCGCTTTTCTAAACCCTCAGAGCACCCTTACAATATCCCTTAAAGGAACCCGTACAGGAACCCTATTGTGATCATTGCGCCGGCTACGCTGAAGCCTTCAATTGCAGATCATCCGTCGATCCGAAAGTCATGAACCTTAAACCCTAAACCCTAAACTCCAAACACTTGGGGTGTAGGGTTTCAACCCTGAACCTTAAACCCTGAACCTTAAACAATAACGACCAGCCTGGGCCTTGATGGTTGGAGCAGGGTTCCTTAAAAGGGTTGCCGCAAGAAATACTAGGGTACTCTGAGGGGTTTAGTGCAGGGGCCTGAATACTTAGAACAGGCTTTTGGGATATAGCACACGATAATTTTTAATATGGAGGCCCAAAATGGCATTGTCAATTATTCAGGCCCCTATAGTACAACAGCGCAAACCCTAGACCCCAAACCCTAAAGTGTTTTTCCGCCTCATACGTCTAAAGGACCGAGTCTTTGTTTTCGGAATTAGGGGTTTAGGATTTCGGTTTTGGGGCTGAGGGTTTTAGGGTTTAGGATTTCGGTTTTGGGGGTTTTAGGTTGTAGGATTTCGGTTTTGGGGGTTTAGGGGTTTGGGAAGCAAGGTGCAGTTTGCTAGGCTCAATACCAGCCAGCACCATGAAGACTCCGTACTGCCACAAAGATCCATTCTTCGCAACGCCTCGCTTACACTGCAGGAGCAGCGCTCTGACCCACACTGAAGAGGTGTGATTTCGGGCAGCCTTAGGATTAGGTTTCGTGGTAGACGTTTCAGAGCGAGTGCTGCGCCCAAAGCTGCAAGACCTCACAAACCGCAAACCCTATACAAGTTTGATCCCAACTCCCGAAGCGTAAGAAATTACAACATGGCTTTGAGGTATATAAAACTCAGGGTACATAGGGAGTATAACGGAGCATCATTACTTATCCTAAACCCTAAGCCTAAACCCTACACCCTAAACCCTATACTAGCCATGCCTTCTAAAGCCCGTACAGTAGACCCCTCGAAGATGCAATCGGGCAGCAGCTTATCTGACGACTGCATCATCGAAGCACAGTCCCCCACCAAACCCCTCTGCTTGAATATGGGTAGTTCTCGAGAACTAACCATATAGGGGCCGCAAGAACTGCAGTGACCCAGGGGGGACTACAATGTCTAAGGGTTCAGACCTCTACATTGGCCTCATGGCGTCAACGAAGGTGGCTTTCTGGGACTGAATAGGACCTGGTAGTAATATCCTGCAATATCATGTCCCCCCAAAGCCCTATTCTAGTTAGTAAGCCCACCTTTTGCCCTAAACATCCCTAAACCCTGAAGCCTTATATGCACCCCGGAAGAATTCCTTCAAAGAGCCCTAGCATACCGCCCTATTATACCCAGAGCCTTTCCCTGGTTGTTAAAGGTGCCTTGCAGCACCTTAAGCCCCTCGCCACGCCTGCAAATCCATCGTTTCGGGTGTGGGCTTATGGCTAAATCATATCCTAAAACCTAAACCCTAAGCCCTACAACCTAAGTCCCTAAACCCGAAAAGTCCTAAGCCGTGCACCTCAACAGCCTGAACCCTCAAAGGCCCTTGACAACGAACTTCCCAGAAAGCACAGGACCCCAAAAACACCGTAAGACTCCAAGAACCCTGTAGGGCTTGAAGAGACCCCCAACCGCACCCACAAATCGGCGAAGCATGCACGAAAACCTTGACATAGAGCCGTCGAGAAGCTCAAAACCCCAGGCCGCAAGCCCCCAAAACCCAAAACCCGAAAGCCCCCGTAAATCCCCTAGACCCTAAACCCTAAATCCTACATCCCGAACCCTAAACCCTAAACCCTAAATCCTGAACCCTGAAACCCCTGAAGCCCTAAGACCCAAGGAGGCGCAGGGCAGACTAAAGGTCCGCTTCCACTTAGTTCGAACTGGGCCATTCTGCGCGAGACGCGCAGGGAATGGCCCGCTTGGGAGGGCGACTATGGGGGTTTGCTTAAGGCTTTCTATGGTTTAGGGTTTCGGGTTAAGGGTTTAGGGTTGAGGGTTTAGGGTTGAGGGTTTGGGGTTGAGGGTTAGGGGTTTAGTTTGGGGCTAATGGTCTAGGGTGCTGGTTCCTTCAAGGGAACCCTAAACCCCTAAAGGAGCCCTGAAAGGATCCCACAGGAGTTCAGGCTTCCTTTAAGGGCTGGGGGTTGCTTCAAGGGTTCTATGTATTGGGATGCGAACTGTTCCGGGTTTAGGGTCTAGGGTTAAGGGTTCTGTATACTGGGGTTCTATTTACAAGGCTTCTCTGTGTGTGTCTGCGTGCGTGTAAATAATAGATATAAATATAGATATAAGCAGATAAATAAATAAGTACATAAATAAAAAAATATATATATATATATATATATATTTTTTTTTAATATATATATATATATATATATTAACCCCCCCTCATGCACCCACGCCTGTCTTCTCAATTTCGGCTCTGGGAAGGCACGCCTTGTACCTATGCCTTCCCCAAGCCAAAGTTGAGAAGACAGGCGTGGGTTCATGGGATCGGGGGAGTGCGGTAGGTAGGTAGGTAGGTAGGTAGGTAGGTAGGTAGGTAGGTCGGTGGGTGGGTGGGTAGGTAGGTAGGTAGGTAGGTAGGTAGGTAGTTCCGTACCTGTATATCGCACATCTTTGCTTTATCTTTAAATACAAAACTCTCGCCAAGGACCAAGATAGAGCGTATTCAAACGTATTCAAAACGTATTTTGTTGAATATGCCTGGGATCCAGGATTCAAGATTCAAGGTGCCAGGGAGAACTTTGCCCTAGCACCTTGAATCTTGAATCTTGCATCCGAAGCGTATTCAACAGAATACGTTTTGAATAGGTTGGAATACGCGCCGTTGTGCTTCCAAATCGTGTTTGTTCCACTTCGCTAGACCCTTTCTGGATCCCTGAATGAACCCTTTAAGCTAGAACCTAGGAAATTCCTTCATCAATGAGGTGCAAGGTTGTTCCCTCCCAAGATTTGAATCGCCTCGGGCGATGGGTTTCTGTACACGGGCGTTGCTGTGAATTCGACTCCCTCATAAAACGGCCTTGTTTTGGGCGGTTGGAGGAGCCTAGTGCCTTTTGGATGGCGTTGCTTAGGGTTTAGGGTTTAGGGTTTAGGGTTTAGGGGATCGTAGAGGGAGCTCGATCTAAAGCAACCCTTTCTCGGTGTCTGCCACGGACGAAGCCTCTGTGCAGAGTTCAAAAACAGTGACGGAAGCGTGTGATTTTTGGGATCCCTACACCTTAAACCCTTAAACCCTAAACGCTAAACCCAGAGGCCTTGTTATTCTTGCTTGTAGCTTCAGGCTTCAGGGTCGCGGAGTTCGGGTTTTGTATTTGGGGATTTAGGTTCGGGGGGTTGGGATACACGCTTCGCATCGAGGCACGTGCCCTGAAACCCAATCCGTGGGTTGAGGGTTCAGGGTTTTAGGGGTTTAGACCTTAGGATTTAGTTGTATTAGGGTAATGTAGGGCCAATGCAGGGCTTTGATTTTAAACCTTTTTGTTAAAGGACGACGGACGTGAAAGGTTGAAATCCCTATGTTTTCGAAGTGATGTGGGTAGTTCTCTGAATCAGGGTGCTTTTTCGTGTTCTTTTCATAAGGGTGCCGCACTACTGTGGCGGATCCAAAGGGATCTAAACAGGGACCCTAGCTTAGAGAACTACTGTTGATGCTGTAAAATCTGCATTACCTGCATGACCTTCGGACCCTAAGCTGTGGGAAGGGTTTTAGGGTGTAGGGTTTAGCGTTTAGGGTTTAGGGTTTAGGGTTTAGGGTAGTATACTCCTTATTATGGGTAATGCAGGATTTATATCATCAACCGTAGCAACGATGCCTGCAGCCACAGGATGGTCAAACCTCCTCCAAACCCTAGTTAAAATGGCTAGGCGGGGGTTTAGGAAATACGGGAGCTTAGACAACCCTAAACCCTAAACCCTGAACTTAAAGACAGTCCTAAACCCCAAACCCCTAAAGACAGAATCTCAAGCAATGGGATTCTTCACAGATGAATCCTGAAAGAGGGATGATCCCGGAGCCTCGCCCCCAAGTGTGAAGCTACAGAGTTCGTTTTTGAACTTAGGGTTGTCGGTTTAGGGGTTTAGGGTTTAGGGTTTAGGGTTTAGGGTTTAGGGTTTAGGGTTACTTTAACCCTAAGCCTGCTATGCGGGGTCGAAAAGGCTAATGGCTTTAGAGTTCAGGGTTTAGGATCCGGGGATTTTGATTGCGGGGGTATAGGCCCTTAGGATGGTGTGTTAGGGTTCAGGGTTTAGGGCTTAGGGTAAAGGCAGTTATCAGCAGGTATGCCTGTTGCTTACCAAGCCCCCTGATCCTTTCAGAACCCCAAGACACACCTAAAAGCCTCAACCCTTCAAGGAGTATGTTTCTATATCTATATATATACATATATATATATATATGTCAAAAAAACGAACTCCCCTGATCGTTGAATGGCTGAACCATGATCCGTCTTCTGCGTTGGCCCAGGAGTAGGAGCAAGGACGGTTCTGGTACGTTTGTAGGTTTTGGAGTTTAGGGTTTAGGTGACAGGGTTTGGGTGTAGGGTTTGGGGTTTAGGGCTTAGGGTATAGTGGCTTGCAGTCGTCGATAGTATGGTGAATTTTGATGTCCAGTAGGGGTTGAGATTCAGGGGGTTTAAGGGGAAGCACAAGCTACCTCAAATTGTCACTCCTCTCCCACTGACTCCTCAAACCCGACCTCAAGTCTATCACATCGGAGCACACTCCGACAAATCCTACTTGTAGTGTAGTAGATGTATATTGAGGATATGTGGAGTTCTACTTGTATCTGACAACAGAAGCTGCAACGAGTTTCGAAGACGGCAGAGCCTATGAACATATCCCTGCCGAGCCATCTCTGCGGAGGTGCATCGATTCTTGGGGCATTCTGGTGCTAGCTTTAGTGCGTCGTTTCAGAGTTTCGGTTTAGGGTTTAGGGCTTTAGGGCTTTAGGGATTTTGGGCTTTTGGGGTTTTGGGTTTGGGGTGTGGGGTTTAGGGCTTTGGGTTTAGGGTTTAGGGTTTAGGGTTTAGGGTTTAGGGTTTCGGATTTCGGATTTAGGGTTTAGGGTTTAAGGTTTAGGGTTTAGTTTTTAGGGTTTAAGCTTTAGGGTTTCGGGTTTAGGGTTTAGGGTTTAAGGTTTAGGGTTTAGGGTTTAAGGTTTAGGGTTTAGGGGTTTTGGGGCTTAGGGTTTAGGGGTTTTGGGATTTGGGTTTAGGGTTTTGGGATTAGGGTTTCGGGGTTTTGTTAGGGTTTTGGGATTTGGGTTTAGGGTTTTGAGATTAGGATGTAGGGTTTAGGGTTTTGGGATTTGGGTCTAGGGTTTAGGGTTTCGGTATTCAATGTGTCTGTTGATGGGTGTCCACCGCAAAGTTGGGGTCTGAATCACAAGTAATACTATCTATTTTCAGTGCCTGCTTAGCTAGTTTTTTGCATTGCAGCGGACTCCTGTGTCAACAGACGAGTCCCGCACTATCATGTACACCAGCGCCCTAGAAGTCTAATCACTGGTGCGCTCGGTTGGGTTGCTGTTGTGGGCGTAGGGCGTGGGCCGGCGTGGGAGCGGCAGGTTCAGATCGGTTGGCAGCGCAAGGTCAAGAGTTTTGTTGGGATTCCGCCCATTGTAAGCGGAAGGATAGTCATGTTTGGTACAAGACATGGCACATTAACGCTGGTTCTCCAGTGTCTCCCTTTGTGCGAGGCAGGCTGGTGGGCCAGAAGGGGGCTGTTCAGATGTTTTTTGTGCTTTTCCCCGATGGCCACAGCATTGCTCACTGCAGCAATGTGTATCTGTGTGGGTAGTTCTCTAAATTAGGGGTCCCTCTTAGGGTCCTTGTTATAAGGGTGCCGTCCTATATTGGGGACCTCAAAAGGGACCCTAGTTTAGAGAACTACACCTGTATCAGGCGCGACCCCAGGGCCACCGCGAAGTGTGGCTTGCCAAGAGGGCCTCAAGAACTTATGGCTTTCGCTAAACGCTAAACCCTAAACCCTAAACCCTAAACCCTAAACCCTAAGCCCTAAACCCTAAACCCTAACCCTAAACCCTAAACCTATTCCCAGAGCGGAGCCCTGACAGCTACCGCCCCAAAGACCCAACACAGAATCCTAAACTCGAAGCTCTAGCTGCCCCCAACAGCTTCATGATGCTGTAGAATACACCCTAGAACCCAAACCTCTTTAAAGCTAAAAACCCCTTGCAGCGAAGTTGGCCCTGACACTGTTTGTCTTAATTCAAGGCATTAGAGGCCCGTCCCACACGTGGATCGAGCCAGTGTACCCGAGGAGGGGCTGTTGCTCCAGCCCGATGACTTCGGAACCCCTGACCCGCGAACCCAAGGGTTTCGGGTTTAGGGGTTCGCCTTCTACACCCCAAACGGTTTAGGGTTTAGGGTTTAGGGTTTAGGGTTTAGGGTTTAGGTAAGCCCAAAAGAAAGAAGCCCGAAGCCTCAATCCTAGGCAGCCGAGGTCCTAAACCCAAACCCTGAATGGTAACGCGAAGTCTACCGTTCGGCTTTGGGGCTTTAGGAGTCAGTGTGGAGTTTCTGAGTAATATTGGGGACCTTAATAACTAGAATAAGGCTTCGGGGCCCATTATACTATAATTACTATAATTATATTAAGGGGACCCCAGAATACTATAATTACTATAATCATATTAAGGAACCCCCCAGAATAGTATTGGTACTTATTTTGGCCCCTACAGTCGGACTTTCGTCCAGAGCCGCACTGGCAATCATCCCAGCAGCTGAACGTGTCGAGAACTGTGCAACATAGGGGCATTAATCATTAGCATAGGGTTTTGAGATATGTTATACTATAAATATAATGAGGAACTCCACATTATACTATAATTATATTAAGGAACTGAGATATATTATACTTTTCTTATAATAAGGAACCCCCCCAAAATAGTAGAGGTAATTGTTTAGGTGCCTATATTAGGTCTACCGGGTTTCGGATTGAGGCCCTGCTTGAAGGTTTTAGGCGTTTAGGAGTTTGCGGTTTAGGGTTTAGGGTTTAGGGTTTAGGATCATGGGCGTCAGAAGCTTAGAAGTAAGCTTATAAGCATGTTAACTGGAGCTTTCTTGCTTCCAAGCTTACTTCTAACCTGCGTACTAAGTGGCTTGATCCTTTAATTCAAGGCAAGTAGCTGAGCAGGTAACCCTTTGCCTCTGGGCGCTTTACACAATCCTGGCATGACGATAGGTTGGCTTGTCGTGGGGCCGGGGCCGTACCAATTCCGGTTGAGGGTTTCGCATTTGGTGCTAAGGTTTACCATGCTTGCAATCATCCTGACTCTTTTGAATCCCAATCCAACACCCTGACCCTCGAAGCCTAAAGCCCTGTAGGCAATTCCTAAGACCTTATGAAACTGTTATGCAGCCCTGAAAGCCCTGAAGCCCAAACCCTTTGCTTGCTACCTAAACCCGAAACCCTAAATCCTAAACCCTAAACCCTGAACCCTAAACCCTAAACCCTGATCCGTTTAGAGATCCAGTCCTTTTAGGCTCACGGGCAGCAAGCCCTCCCTCGCAAGCGCAAATGAGCCCAACCCGGTGGAATGAAGCAAAAACGGGGCGAAGGAAGGGGCTCCCCAGCGAGCCCACTACCCCTTAATTAAGGAATAGACCTTAAATTATAGGGGCCTTAATATGCCTTAATTAAGGAATAGACCTTAAACTATAGGGGCCTTCATAATATTATGATTTAAGGTATATTCCTTAATTAAGGGGTTTTGGGCTCTCTGGGTCTAGAGTCTGTAAATCCCTAAACCCCAAAACCCTAAAACCCTAAACTCCAAACCCAAAACCCTAAATCCTTAAACCCCGAAACCTTGAAATGTCGCAGGTGTCGGATGTCGGGCTCGAGGTTTGAGGTTCAAGATTTCGGGTTCAGGGTCCGGGGTGCCGGGGTCCGGGGGCCTTAGGTTTCACCAAAAGCCCGAACTCCAAACCCTGACAGTCGGCAACACAAATCGCTGATTCTCGACAAGGCTTCAGGGCCTTCGATGTTTTTTTGAGTTTGGGGCTTGGGGTTTTTGTGTCAGAGTGATAGGCTTGAAGCTGAATGCAGGTTTATCATGAAGACTCCACTGCCTTCCTCACAGGAAGCTCTGCAGCAGGGGAAACGTAAACTTGATCTGGGACACGCGCCGGTGACAGTAATAACAGTAGGCATGCTCTTGAAACCCCTAAAGTCCAAACTTTCACCCCAAATCATTTTAAATCCTAACCTTGAACCCTAAACTTAATTACCTGTGTGCTTTTAAAACCCGAAACCCTACTAATCAAACTCAGGGTCTGGGACAGCCAGGACAAAGCGCGCCGCGCCGCTGATATCGGTACTTTGGTATCTCGTCGGCGGCTTCAGGGGATTGTCATAGGGTTTCGTATGGTTTAGGGTTTAGGGTTTTGTGAGGGTAGAACAGAGATCTTACTTTTCGACAGAGCACCGTATCTGCAGTATAGTCTGAAACTTCGCCATGAGGTCTGTTGTTTTTGATGTATCGGGAACGTGCACTATCTTATACTATACTCAGATGTCATGTGTATCTGGTATTTGTGTTTCTAGTACTAGGACTCTAGCTTGTCTGTGTTGTGGTAAACTATAAACTCTAGGCATTAGAAGAGCTATACGAACCATTATTTAGTATAAGCTCCATAAAGAGGCATACTACAAGGCTCTTATGACGACCCTAAACAGATCTGTTCTTGCCATGGCCAGTTCTAGCAGTGAAGGGGCTCAATGCAAAAAAAACGCGCAGCTGAGAATGTTCAGAACAGGCTCTGGGTGATCCCATCCCCTAAACCCCTAAACCCTAAACCCTAAACCCTAAACCCTAAACCCTAAACCCTAAACCCTAAACCCTAAGTCCTAAGCCGAAGGCCCCCTGAAAAGTTCCACAGGACCCGAGCCTGGCCCTGGGACCCCAGGGTTTACAGGTTTAGGGGTGCAGGGGTTTAGGGTTTAGGGTTTAGGGTTTAGGGTTTAGGGGTTTAGGGGTTTAGGGGTTTAGGGGTTTAGGTTTTTCTCAACGAAACGGCTTTTTTTTGCGTAGGGGTCGGGAAAACTAGAGATACTATTCCTGGGCTGGAATATGTGCATTTTGAGTATGCCACAAAAATCCGAGTCTAGGTTTTTAAGGCCCAAGGATTAGGTCTTTAATCTGCACCAGAGGCCCAAGCTCGAATTCAGCGGAGTCGTTGGCCAACAGGTAACGCTTGAAGCCCCCAACTAAGTCTTAAACACCCTAAACCCTAAACCCGAAACCCTAAAGTCCTGAGCGAAGACACCAAAACCCCACACTCTAAACCCTGAGTCCTAAAACCTTAAAGCCCTAATTAAGCCCCTACACCTTAAGCCAAAACCCTGAATGCCTAAGCCTAAACCCTAAACCCTAAGCCCACCCTAAGCCACCCTAAACCCTAAACCCTAAACCCGTTAAAGCCTAAAGCCCTCAGACGCCAGGTTGGGCTTGCCGACAGCCTTCCTCTTCGGCTTCCACCTGAGCTATCAGGTCGGACGGTGCAGGGTTATTGAGAAGATTCTTTCAAGGGTTCCTTCCCTAAACCCAAAACCCTAAACTCTTTTAAGGGTTCCTTCACGGGATTCCTCTATTATAAGCTGTAAGGGTAGGCTTGCGGTTCGATTTTGTTTTTTTCTACGGAGGGAAGTTGGGCTTTGGGACGATAGATTCAGGGTTTAGGGTTTCCTAAACCCTAAACCCTAAATCCTAAACCCTAGGGTTTAGGGTTTTTAGACTGTGGAGATTTGGTTGGCAGAGCGGTGCTCATGGAATTGGGGGATCTCTCCGAAACTGGGATGCCTGTTGAAGATTGTTAGGCTTTAGGGTTTGGGGGTTTGGGGTTTAGGGTTTAGGACCCCAAACCCTAAACCCCAACTGCTCATCTAACCATCGGCTGAAACTCGGTAGTTACGTAGTATACGAGAGCATCGGCTGGGTTTCGGGGCTTTAGGGGTTTTGCGTTCAGGATTGATTGGGATTTAGCTTAGGATGAAGGGCTTTAGTCTTCGAGCAAATAGAATTACAGGCCGGACGTATGTTCTATGCTAGGGTTCCCTCTCCGCTGCAAGTTGCATCAGTAGTTTATGGCAATGACGATTCCCCATCAGGAAATTATTGGTGAACGGTGCCAGGTGCTTCTTGCGTATATATATATATATATCATATGTGTATTTGCAGAGTCCGTTCTTAAGAACGCATGGCAGGTCACATTGCTGTTCTTACGAAGGGGTCTGCTTTGCTGTCTGCTTGGGATTCTCGGGGTTGCGGTGCTTCGAGAAAGGGTTTCCCAAACCCTAAACTCTAAACCCTACCACCTAAACCCTAAACCCTAAACCCTACACCCTAACACCTAAACCCTTAACCCTTAACCCTAAACCCTAAACCCTAAACCCTAAATCCTATACCCTACCACCTAAACCCTATACCCTAAACCCCGAACCTCTAAGGCTCTAAACCCGCAAGCCCAGCGGTCGAGGCAGCAAAAAAGCCCAAGGCCTCCGCCGTTTTTCAATGCACGGAGCTCACCTTTAAAGGGCCTTCAAATATGCAACAGAAATCAGTCAACTTCCTGCATACATATGCATACTGCATGCGTGTGTATGTATGTAGGCTATATTGTATCACCATACCAGGACAGGCATACATACAGCACGCATGCATGCTGACATGCATACATGCTACATGTACGAACCCTGCACGCAAAACCTCACTGCCCAAGGATTTGAGACCTTACGCCCAAAGCCCCCATCCCTAAAACTCTCCTCCCCAAGAGCCCGTGTTGCGAACCGCTTTAGGGTTTAGGGTTTAGGGTTTAGGGTTTAGGATAAGCTGAGCCCGGTCCAGATGCTTCTCGAGGATCGAAGCTGACGTAGCTGAGCACAAGAAAGCCTCTCGCTAACCTGCACGTCTACATGGGTAGTTGTCAAAATTATGGTCCCTTTTGGGGTACCCTAAATAATAGGTGCCGTACTAGAATAAGGACCCAAAAAGGGACCATAATTTTGACAACCACCTACATAGATACCTGCACCCTCTCATCTGAATCTTTCTACTCTCTTTGAGGTTCCATTCGGAAAAGGAGCAAACGGAATCGAACAAACGGAATCCTTCTTTTTGAGGAGGCCGCGGCCGAAAACGAAGGGCTTGGACCACCCACCATAGGGCGGCGCGGCGCTCCATACACGCTGCACCTGGACCCTAGGCCCCAAAACATTACCCTAGATATCCCTTGTACGACCGTAGCAACATCATACTAAAGGCTCACATTCCTCTAGAAAACCCTGGTAACGCCAACACGAATCATAGAACCATAATCAAAAGCCACCACAGAAGCATGGCAACAACGACCCAAAATCCCGTAGCACCCTAGCCTTTCTGTATAAACCACAAAAATCCCAGTAGAAGTTGTCTAACCCTAAACCCTAAACCCTAAACCCTAAACCCTAAACCCTAAACCCTAAACCCTAAACCCCTTTTTGGGGTCTTTCTTATAAGGGTGCCGTACTATACTGGGGACCTGAAATGGGACCCTAATTTA
>CAJNDV010034107.1:0-47002 GCA_905221635.1 Symbiodinium sp. CCMP2456
TTCGAAATTCAGATAATAATAAGATTGATATATATATATAAATATGAAAAATATAATATATATAAAGAATTCATGATTTCAAATATAATTATAATATATATAATTGAATATCTCGAATAGATTCAGATTATTTAATTTTATATATAAATTAGCCTTCAAATTAAATAAATGAATATTTCGAATAGATAGAAATTGATAACTTCTATTCCAATCTATAATTTTTTATATACTTTTATAGAAATATATTATTCATGATCCTAGTAATATAGAATGATTTTTTTCGAAAATTTCGAAAGACGTCGTTTTTTTTGAATACTTACAAAAAATATATATAAAATAATCAAGCGATCTTAGAATTTTATTAATTCTAATTCAATCCGAAGAATATATATCTATGCTCCTTAAGACGGAATAATTGCGCCTTTAAGGCCAAAAGATGATGCTAATAGAATGCGATCGCGATATCTTCGATAATATCTTCGTAGATTTCTCCTATGAGGTCTTTAACCTCGCCGACCGAGAATATCCCTATCTTCATAGCTATAGAGCAATCCGATTACTTAGGGGCGCTATTATCTGGGTCATATAAAAGATTACAAACCATCTCTAAATATAATAGCTAAAAATAGCCGATCGCAAGCCAACTTCGGAGTCCCCTATACTAAGCCGATCCAATTATTATAGAGAAAATAGATTCAATAAGAAATCATTCAATCTTCATTATATATAAAAATTTCTCGAATTCGATCGGAATATTTATATATAAATAGATTCAGAATAATTTAATCAATTCGAATCTCCGACAGATTTTATTCTAATATTTCTAGTAAGTTTCGATCTTAATATGAATATATTCAATATATATATATATATCGAAAATCTAATTAGACTCCTGCCTTATCATCGCGTAAATAAGGAGGCCGCTGGCACGAGACAACCCAGCCTAGCGAATCGAAATATCGAAAAACTCGGCGCGGCATGGTGTTTAACGCCCATTGATGCTGCTGTAAAATTATGAAGGCAATATCCAAGATGCATCTTATATATTATATACTGTAGTACTTCGCGAATCTCATAAGCAGAATCAATAATTGAAGAATTAACTTAGATTAAATAGGAAATAATAAGTATTTCGATTGAATCGGATGATCAGGATTTACTGAAATATGATGGTCACTTTTCCGAGTTGGAGATTCGCCTTTGGCTATCTATTGGAATTGTTGCGGTCATCATCCTCGTCGTCCAAGAAGCTGCCGCTCACATCGTAGGCTTCGCGGATGGCGCGGTAGACTTCCTCCTGACAGGGATCGCTCCACTCAGAAGCCGTGCAAGCGTGATGTAAGTAAGCAGCTTCGTTAGAACATGTCTCCTTGGGCTGGCCGCTGGCAACCAATTGGGCAATATCTTCCTGAATGGTGGCCCGTCGCCCGGGCTGCTGAGGCAAGCCTGCACAATTCACAACCCACAATGCCTGATTCCAGAGCTGCAACTGGATGTAGGCATCATCTTCGCTCTCTTGTAGTAAACCTAAGCCTGTCTTCCTCAAATACCCCACTGCCCATGGCCTGCGGCTGGGTTCCACCACCTCGGCACGATTAGCGACAGAAAACATGTCAACATGCTTGCGCATCTCCACAGATTTGCTCGCGCATCCTGTGGTGTCTTGTCATCTCCATGAAGCTTACACAGCGTCTGTCTTCTTACACTCTCATTTGCACCCGAAGCTTGATGCATCATGCTTTTGTGCCTGATGCCAAGCTTCAGCTGACTTCGGCTTGCACAAGTTTCTGAGGATCACGCTTGGCTCTCCATTTGTTGTTGGACATCTGCCCATAAAACTCATCGTAGTAGCTGGGGCCTGTAGCGGTCTGTGCTTGGGGCCTTACATCACGATCAGATTCGAGAATCACTGGGGTACAATGCACAATCTGCAACCTGTGCGAGCCTGCTTCTGGCACCCAAGACCAAGGGTCTCGGGTAGCTAGCGACGCGCTGTCGTCCTCGGCACATCCCTGTGGTTGTTGACTGACAGTCTTGTGATCCGATCCCTGCATGGTGAGGAAACACTGGCATTCGTGGCATGATGGCTGTCGTGGGTCGCAGAACGTTCGGGGTTGAAAAGGTCGAAACGGTCCCTTAAAATTGAGATATTACCATTTGGTCGAGCATCAGGAAACAGGTTCTCATCATCACCGTCGACGTGCTCTTCGTCACAGATCGCTGCGTCCCAGCTTCCTGGCCTAGCACTCCACTGCAGTTTCGCTTCAATGCAAAAGCAGAGTTTGAACATGCACGTTTCGCGTGGGGATCCTGTGTACTGTTGGGTTCGGAGTCAGAGGCACTGAGGAACGTTTCTGACGTAGCGACCCAAACAGACCTGATGAGACTGCTGGATGAACGCCAGAAGTGTTTCGACTTTAAGACATGCTTTTTGGGACCCATGTGTTCGAGTGCATGCAGTGCCAGAGCTTCGCCACCTTCGTGTCGCGTGTCGCAGGTCGTCTTGCCGTGGTGCAAGGCGATACCGTGGAAGAGCCGCCTCGCGACTTGCGTTCTGTGATGGTGGTGGCCATGATGATCCATGCTCCAGTATGAATTACTAGTAACTGTACTTTGCCTCATTCACCTGCCTTCCCAGCCCCAGCCCTTCACCGATGCAACTCACAACAGCAAAAAGCTGCCGCCTTGGCGGTTCGCGACAGGGACGTTGCCAGGGGTACACGCAGCAGCGATCGGCTCATGGCAAAGTCTTGTCTTCTGGACCGGGGAAGCTGCGTCTACTGCCAAACTCAGCTGACAAGTGGGCTCTGACCGTGCATACGTGCCTTGCCTTTCTACCTTCTATCTAGAGGCCCCCAGTGGTGGCCAATGGACTGCTCTGAATTCTCAACCCGTTGTGGAGCTGTATACTGAGACGCATCAGAGGCAGAGTGAAGATGCAATCTTTCCACACTGTTCTATGCGAAGCAAGCTACAAGCTTTTGGAAAGGCCGGTGAGATTCTCGAGATGGGCAGGCGTGAGGGTCTTTCCACATTTTGCGAACCTGCGCGAGACCTTGGAGCTGGTTCATCCGTGGCAGGGAGAGAGGCGAATTGTCTGCAAGTGTAGCCATGCCAGACCACTGGCCCAGCGTCACCTGCATTGCCTCAGCACGCGACAAACTCGAGGCTCTGTGAAACAGAACATCCCCAAAGTTGTGGCATCAACTCCCGCTAATCATCACGAGCCGAGGCACTGCTCGGTAGGCAGCTGAATCAAAAGCCACACGGGCCAAGCGTGACTGGTGAACCAACAGCTGTGCAGATTTCCAGCGCCCAGCCTTGTCGTGTAGGCCTTGCAAAGCGACAACATGATAGTAACTGTACTGGTAATGGCACACGTGCCAGCGCGATCAGGCAGACTGTAGCATCTTCCAATTTAGCCGCAAGAGCAAGAAGATCAAACAAGAGAGGCAGCATGGCCTCCAGCTTCGCACTGTCCGATATAGCCGCGAACAGACACTGTTCACAATTAGCGCGGAGGTTGCGTTGCGTGATGCTCGACACGCGCTCTCGTGCCGAAGCCAAAGGACGCAGTGCCAGCAGATATCGAGTGATGGCCATATGGCTTCATAAGTAGGCATCCTCTGAATCAAGCTCGGGTAATGCGGACACGGAGAGGAAGGCATGAAGAATGCTGCTGCCTCTCTGGATGTCAAGAGCCCGAGTTGCTGTACAGCTCCTAAGACCCGAACTTTCACCTGCACGGTCGACCACTGACCGAAGCATGGACTTCGGCCGTCTAGGTGCATCCTTGATGACGTTGCAAGCGTATCAGTGAACATATCTGTTTTCGCATCCACTTGCAGGGGCGAGGGAACCGTATGCTGATTCAACACGTCACTCGCGAAGCCGTAGTACGGACGGCCACAAATGATGCACGCCGAACTCACTGAAACCTGATACTCGGAGACATAGCTACAATGCAATTTTTCCGCACGAACCTAGCATGCACGGTTATAAGGATGAGCTCCAGCGATCTGGTACATGCGCTAGGCTATATTGTTAAAGCAATGTGCACGCATGCGTACATTCGCACCGATGGACAAAAGCGACTATACGGAGGTGTAGCCAGGATGTCACGAATCGTATCTGATAGGCTTCCGTGCGCTGGCATGTGCGCATGTATACAAACATGAACGTCATAGACCTGCCGACGACTGCCAAAAGACGACCTCTGTAATCGACCTAGATACACGAACGATCGCTGGCTGGCAAAGTCTTGTAGAGAATTGTGCAAGCATTGATCCCCCGTCCCCCTTCAAAGCTTCTACAATGCACTCAGGCTCGTCATGATCGCCATTATGGCAAGAAGTAGCAAGAACCATGGTAGTGGTTCAGCTGGCATAGCCCCGACAAGACCCAAAACTAAACCTCCAGCCTCTAACCCCTAAGAAGGGAGAGCAGTTTACTACCACTAACTACACCTTTACTCGGGTCGTGCGCCTCGCGAACACAAGTACCATCAATCAGCTCCCTACTCGAGAACAAGAATGCCACCCATCAGCAGCCGACCCCTAAAACTACAAGCCCCGAGTCTGCTGGAAATAGTGCAGCGCCTACCAGGGAGGTGTAGGTAACTCGGTTCGGCTCCACGGCATTCTTCCGAGAATTATCGAAGATCCTGCCATCGATGCATACACTGCAAATCGACAGGAAAGGAAATCGCCAAGCATCCAATTGCAGTGTGAGGAAGGAAAGGAAGGCAATCAGTAACTGATTACTCCGCTCTCATATACCGCCGGCCTGGATGCCATCTCCCATGCCACCCGACGGCTAGGGGGCTCGCAGCTCGTTCCTTCGACCATCCCATCCAAACAGGCCAAGCCCATCCTGGGTACAGGGCAACTTCGGACTTCTGGGCGCTCACAAAGCACTCCAACACCTGACTCCTCGACCCACTCTCTTCGCGCCCACTACACTCATTACATCGTAACCCCAACTCTTCAAAACTCAACACCCAATTCCCGACTCGAAAGCACAACTCTCAAACAACATGCCCAGTTCCCAAACCCACAAAAAGAGCCATGCCCCCAAAATCGACCGCGCGTCGTCACGCTCAACACGTTCGTCTCCACAAGGCCAAGCCGCTGGACCTAGAAGAAGCGAGGGACACAGGGGTGAATTGTGGTTCGAAGTATAGGGGTGCAGGGCTTTTGCGGGGTTCAAGGTAGGGTGCTGGTTCTTGAATTCTTGAGCCTGTGAAAGAAGCCTCCTGAGACAGAGAGGATCCTGATAAGATACGACTAGACAACGGCTCATTGCAATCGCTGAGGTTTGTACGGTGAAAGCATTGTTAGTGCTAGCACGGCTTTTCGGACTGCTCAGTACGACTGGCACGGGCATAAAACTTGGAATCCTGCAAACTACAACCCCCAAAAGCCTCCACGACCCGCACCTCTCATACTACCTACAGCGAGACCTCCGGCTCTGCTGCCTGCTGATTGTCACACCTGACTGCAGAAAGTCAACGACAACTTCATGCGGAATTCCAGACTTCGAAGCCAACGGAGGCAACCCTCCATCATGATACTGTCACGACGCCCTACAGCCTGGATCCGACTTTTGCCGCCGTGTCGCCGCTAGCAGGAGACGAAGTGCACGGCCCGGTCTTTCCCCAAGATCGGCAGCGAGCATTGCAGCATTTAAAGCCGCCTGGGGAAGCGCTGATTCGGGCTTCAGGTTCCTTTCGGGCTGCTACCAGCACTACTACCCTGCTGCTGCTGTGGCTGATGATACTACCGCGACTGCTCGCATAGATGTTGCTACTGCTACTGCTACTACTGCTACTATTGCTGCCAGTGCTGCCTGTTTCCGACATCGCAGGTCTTACTGTCATCTCTCTGGGTCGTATTTCAAGCATCTCTACTTGTATTTTTCGCTCTTACCGCTAAAGGTATGTGCTGCCTTTTTTTGCGGATCTTGTGTTGAACATGTCACATCTCGAAAAGCGTAAGTTTGGAGTCCTGTGTCTGAGCAGCATACCGTGGTCAGCGCCAGCTGTGGCCGATGCCGGAGATCACCTGGATTCCATGTGGCTGTGTATTGGATGCAGTAGCAGACAACAACATACTTCTTTCTGATTCCATATAGTATGTTTTATGTTTGCTACGTACACCTGTATATCAACTACCTCTGGGAAAATGCAATGGAGCATGCATATGAATAATTTCAGATGTGATGGCGCAAATAGTGTCTTCCCAGACAAAGCTCTTTTGCGATAGATGCTGGCTTGTCCCAGCTCGTGAATCTTGATTCACGATCCCAAATCTGCTTGAAAACAACCTCTTCTGATTTCTACCGACAAATTTCTGGAACAATTTGACAAGCGTCGGAATAGCGCCAACGCCGCTGGCCAGCCATTGTCGCAATTCAGCGCGGCAAGTTGTGCTCCTCCGGCTATGCACGGATCCACGACGACGGGAAGCACCCACAGGTGGCATTGCAATGGGAAAGCGCTGCGTCTGCAAAAACAAGGCTTGCCGGAGAGTGCCCAATGGCCTGCATATGCATCCTCCACTTGCAGAGTCTTCCAGCGCATGTCCGCCAGTAGGAAGCTGGCAGGCTCCCATGTTTTGCCCTGACCAAAGACAAGAGCCAATGTCATGCCTTCGGCAGCCTCTGGCATGCTGCAAGCTCAAGATACATGGAAAGCCTCTGAACTTCGCATTCACTTACGAGGCTGCGTTGCATATTTTGCGGGAGCAATCAGGAGCAGGTAAGCATCGCCTTGCCACAGGCAGATATGCCAATTCCGATCAACGTCGGATCGGGCTGAATTCCATCCTCGCAAGGGGCTGAGTCACTTTCTATACAGTCTCTTTGAGTCTCAAGAACTGAAGTACTATCGTCGTCGTCGCACCTGCGCGGCACCCTGCAGGATGTGCAAACCGCGTCGCCACTTTGCCTCAGTAGATCCGATGAGGGGGTAGCGTGGTGCTCTCTTTTGTTGGCGGCAGAACTGGAGAAATACAGACCACGAAATGTGAGGACCACCTGCGGCCGAGCTGCCAGCGTGGCCACGTCCCAAGGGCTCTTGGAGGAGACAAGCTTGGCAGCACTAGCCATTACAGTGCCAACAATCACCTCACGAGACATAGCTTGACGCACCGGCATGTGACATGGCAATAGGATAAGCTCCATCTCCTCTGTTTGCCATACCACGTTGAAGTGGGGAGGAGAGGGGGGCGGGTGGTGGAAACTACTGTCTACACCTCAGAAGCCACGGTCTTCGTGTGGAAACGCAAATGGCAAAACGACACGCTCGCTGCTCGATGGCCTCCGGCGGCAAGTGTCCAGGATACACGATGCTGATTCGCGAAATGGACTACACGGGAAAAGTGCCTTGTGACATCCTGTGGCCATGTAGCAGATGGGCCACATTGCACTTGTTTTCAGGCTCCAAAAAAACTATCCAGCCTCCTCTGACTTGGCGAGGTTTGCGCTACTGGACTGACCAGCCGGTTTGCTGATTCACAGACGTGACATGGTGGCTCTGGATGGTGTAGGTTCGGAACGATGGAATTTGAAGAAGAGCAAGAACACTTCGAGATTCGTGCTTCGTACTCCACTCGATGCAGAAGCAGCCTGGCTGGAGCCGGCGCAACCGCAGAAATGCAGTGTTTCTTTTGCAAGAGACAAGTCTACTTTTCTGAAAATGTGCTTTCCGCTTTGATGCCTGCAAACGGACTACGTTGTGCCCCAAGTTGGTATGAAAGCTTAGTCACGGGTCTGAAGTGCTCGGCCCCACAAGGAGTCGCTGAGCTTCGCACGACGTCGGCTTTCAGGCCTCTCGTTTCGAACGCTGCTCTCCACATGCAATCTTCTCCCATCCAACACCAAACGACACGGAAGACAGCTCCTGTGCTTGCTCTATGACACACTCTGATAGGGAATAAAATCTCATCAACATCGAACAGGGCGCTGTTTCTCTCTCCCACATCTTTGCTGTCCCGGATTAATCGCGTAACAATTCTACTCGCAAAACGAGAGCAACATGAAGATGCGTGTTTCGGAAAAGCGCACAACTACTCATGGAGACAGGTCGAGACCAAACTTTCCCGATGGGATCTGATTGCCGCAAACCCTGGCCGTCGCCTGCTTGTTGTAGTTGGCCAAGGTTGCGAAGTATGTGCACGCAGGCTTCCCACTGACCAGCTTCGCGACATGCATTTGCTGCCTTTTTGTAAAGCCTTGGAGTCAGACCACAGTCCAAAGCGGGTACGCTGAGTCTGGTTCTCCCGCCAGGCAGCTGTAGGTCTGGGGCGACACTTTCTTCGTTTGTGACCTCGGTGCAAAAATTGCCGTTGCGACCTGCAGCGCGAATTTTTGCAATGGAACTCGAGGTCCTTGCTGCCAGCAAGTGCGTTGACTCCCGCCACTGCTGTCGCATGCCATACTCTGTGATGGCCTTAACGCAAGGCACCACACGCTTTTCACTGCCATGCACTCCCTGTGGTTCTTTCATCAGTCTGAGGAGCAAACTTGGCTGCACAGCATCAATGTTTGCTTCCATGCCAGCTCCAGACCTGTGCCGTCCATAGCTGCGCGGCATGGCGGTGGCCAGCAATCTGGCTCTCGCCGACCCTGTCCCAGTCGTTGCTGCACACTACATGCCTTGGGGGGACTTGTCCCTGCTTGATAAGGTTGTGCTCACCAGGTATGGGGTACATGTGTCAGACGGTCTGGTGCCGGGAAGCCTTGGTCTTTGCAAGTATATAACTCCTCTGGTCCTGCAGTAGTCAACCGCCCAAGCGAGAGAGTGCTCTGTGGATGCTCAAGATAAACTTGCAAGCCAGTTCGAATCTCAGGCCAAGACTGAGCACGCATGCCACGAGAGTGTCCGTTTCTGCTGTTCGACTGCTTCACGACCACATCCATTCCCGATGCGCAGCGGCTTGCAGTTTTGAGATGCTTTGTCGCTTCAGGTGCTGGCTCCAAGCACACCGCACTGCATCAATGCCTGGGAAGCCAGGTGATGGTTGCAACTCAGCACACGGCTAGTCTCTGAGCACCGGTCTGTCCGAAGACTTCGATGACGAGGACCAGCAGCAGCGCCACCCGGGGATGGAGGAAAGCACAGGTGGCTTCAGCTGCACCTGCCCGCGCATCTGCAATACTGTAGGTCCTGTAGGTGTGCATGGACTGTACACAAGACTTCAGACATGTAAGAAACCCGAACTCCGGCATTACCGTACTGCCGAGCCGACGTGTTGGTGCAGACGAAACAACACTGACAGTGCCTGTATATGAAGTTGCAGAAGGATCCTGCCTGGCTCCATGTCGCCATCAGCCTTCGAACATGATGCTTTGCAGCACAGCATTCTACGCACTGAGGAATGCTATGACCCGGCTGCCTTCGCAGCACCTGTGCTTTTTTACCAGCCCTGCTGTTTTCATTGCAAAGCGGTGCGGAATTGGAGCTTCTCATGGAAGTGGAGACGTAAGGAAGCCTGAATCCAACACCAAAACAAGCTCGACTCAACCCTTTGTGCAGCTTTGCTGATCCATTCTGACCTTCGCAGCTGTGCCCTCAACGGCCGCAGCGAAGCGGCAGCAAACGCGTCGCAACCGCTGCAGCTGATACTGAATGTCGTCCTTGGTCCACAGCTGCTCAATGTGCAGCTACAAAGCTACCGACTTAGAAAACCCTCATCCCGGCCAAAGCTCGAATTTACAGCTCAAGCATTAGAGCTGGGGGCCAAACGACCAAGGGTTCCTCCACGAACGCCAGCGCCGCAAATATCCACTCGCTGACTGAATCGACCCCTGGTCAGAGTCAGTTGAATTGCAAATCCAATGCTCTCAACAAGGAGGTGCAAGCTTTGCGCGCTAGAGTATGTTAGAGCTTCGTCATAGTCGGGTCGCTGTTGTCGTCGAACAAAGCTGGCTTATAAGTAGTAGGGACAACAGAAGAAACAGATCCATGGCGGCACCAGCAGATAGCAGCAGCAACAGCAACACGAGTAACAGCAGCGAGATGGTAACAGCAGTTGCAACAGTACCAAAAAGCCGCCACCACCCACCACCGCCGCCACCACCACCACCACCACCGCCACCACCACCATCACAGCTCTGTATCAACTGCAAAACCAACCACCATACCCACAACCACAAACACACCAACATCGACGTCGACATCGACGCCGACCCCACCACCCCCACCACCCCCACCACCCCACCACCCCGCCACCCGGCCAACCCACCGCCCCACCTCCCCCACCTCCACCGCCTCCACCACCTCCGCCACCTCCGCCACCTCCACCACCTCACCACCAACTCCACCTCCACCAAAGCCACCACAACCACAACCACGCCAACGTGACATTCACAACCACCAGAACCAGAATACCCTCAGCAAGACGCGCACCAACAGCTGTGAACACCGATCAACATCACCGTCATCGTCACCATCACCATCATCACCATCACCACCATCACCACCATCGCCATCATCATCAACAATATCATGGTACGTCGAAGCAAAAGCTGTCGTCAAACGGCTGCTCAGCTGGGACGTGGATTTTGCTGCTGGGCCTTCGCCTTGAAAACCAGACAGGAAGCCAGCGTCGCTCTCGTCCGTGGCACACTGAAAAGACCTAAAAACAACAGCAAAGGCTTTTGGTTGAGCAGAGCTTGTGTAGGTCTGGACATGACGAGACGCTCTAGGTCTTTCTCGAACTTGTCGATGGCCACCACCTCTGCAGCTACGTTGACGTGAGCACGATGACTTGGGATTTCGTGATGTATCTGGACCTCGCAGAGGTTTTTAGGCTGATCATGTAAGCTGAACGCTAGACCTTACAGTCTGCCGAGGCACCACGAGATGGTTGATTCCAACGAAATCCTGGGCTGCGAGCAGCTGCGAGTCTGGCCGATCCTTTGCGACATGTCGCCGCCACTCCTGGAGAAGGCAGTTTGTTGTCTCTAGCATTGCAAAGTCGCAATGGCTACGCCTGAGGAGTCACTCATGCAGCAGTAGCCTCATGAGCGGGGCGTGAATGGACGAAATCTGATTGTACAGAGTCCTTCTATGCGAAAAGTATGCTTGATGGTTCTCATCACGCTCTGAACGTTTGGACATTGCAGTCGTTTGCTTCTCTAGTCATATGTTCAACCGACATGTCTGTGTGTATCCAGCGATGATCAGCATAGGCTGATGCTTTCCTGGCCTGATTTAATACATGCCTAAACAGATTCTCGAACATGCTGTAAGATGCAGCCAGGAAGCCTCATAGGAGAGCGATTGCGCCCGTTTCCCAGACTTGCACTCGAGTTCACAAAGCGCCCGCAGGTGCCGAAACGAAGCGGCAGCATCGGAGGCCCACGCCTGGAACAAAAAACAATCAAACACCAGTTGCAGGCTCAAAACTGACACTAACTCCTATGGTGCCGCCACATCCATCCACCCACCCAAACGCCCACCCACCCAGCTACCCACCCACCCTACACCCTCTCAGGGCCATGAAGATTGCCGTGTCCCAAGTCCCCAAAATTTGTCGACCAACTGGTCAAGTGCTTACAAGCTCAGTTGCCGCTTCCAAGCATGTTTCGGCATTAAGCTCCTTCTGCCTGGCTCTGTCTCTATTGGAGGCTGGACTTGATGTGCGAGATTCTGGCACTGTCGAGGCTGCCGACGATAAAGAATGTCTCTGTTCGATGCCTCCGTCTCGGCTTGAAGAACCCGAAGAAATGTCGGCCTGTATAGCATCTGTAGCAAGGTGATCGGGGAACCAGCCCCCATGCTTAAAACCGGACTTTCTTCAGCTTCTGCGTCCGGAAATCTTGTGGCCGCAAACCCACACAAACTGCACCTGCGGCGAAGCTTGCACTGAGTATAAGATCCATCTCCCTTCGCAGGAGACTCGCAAGATGTGCACTGCAAGTATGACATCACACAAGCTTACCTTGCTCCCTTCTCTTCAGGCCTCTGCATGGCGGAAGCGGGCTGGCACCTCGGGTGCCTGGAACAGCGCGAGCAGACCTCCAGAGCCGTCCTTTCCACTGAGGGGGCCATCGACCTCAACGAAGTGCAGCACGCCCGTAAGCAAGGGATCCTATCTTCTCCAGACCAATCTTGGTATGCTGTGCTGCGTGCATGCTAGCCGCTGCCTTGGTAGCTACTTGCTGATGGTGAATGCTGCATCGTTAGGTAGATGGAAGGCGCATCGAAAAGGGCTGCATCACGGCTTTGACTACCTGCAACCAAGGCACCTTGTGCTTCGACTTCCGCTCCTTCACATCGACGTCGACGACCTCTCCGTGCACCCTCCCTTCAGGCTCCGACTTGCGCCTGTGAAGTTTTGCAGAGAGTATCATCATCTCGTAGTTGATGCAGAAAACCCCTATTACTTCGTATGGGTATCGGCCTCCGGACAGTGCAGTCTCTCCCACTGCACCTGGCGCAGGTACTCGTCAGCATCCTCACGGAAGCTGTAGTTGACAAGATCACAACACGCGTTGATGTGCGAGGCGAAAGACTCCTTGGGTGGACCCTCGCTGGGCGGCATCGGGGCACCAGAGACCGGGAGACATGCCTGGCATGACGAGCGGAATGGCCAACAGATACGTCATGGTGAGTTACGACTTGTTGGCCGATTTCTTGCTTGCAGAGGTCCCGATTAATGTCGCAGCTGACTCCTCGTGCTTGTTGCTGCTGCGCCTAAAGCCTTCACAAACCTGAAACACTGCTAAGATCTTCGCTGGCCTCTTGAAGGATTTGCTGATCTCGGTCGGCCTGCAGCTCCGCTTCGTCATCGACCTCTCGCCATGAACTCTCTGCCTAAGGTTGTGTCTGTGAGGTTTCTTCACGATCTCGCAAGTGTGACATGTGACAGACCGTTCTAACTCCGTCCCATGCGAGCATGAGGTGACAGCATTGACGGCCAGGAGACTGCACGAAAAAGGTCGGCTTGGGATTCGACGAGTTGTTGCACCACTCACTTCGCGATCGGCTGTCTCAGCAACGCTCGGGATTGACACATTGGCATTTTGAACCTCGAGTTGGTGATAAGCAAGACTGAAAGCCGGCGGTGCCCACGCAACGATGCATTGGCGCTTTTGGCTCGACAGTGTTGGAGCCCGAGCACTACTTCGACGCTTGAACTCTGAGACTGATCTGTCGAATGACCAGGACCGACCAGGACCGAGCACATCGAGATCCAATCACAGTTCCATCAAGCAGACTTTGGGATTTTGTTGCTGACAGTGGCAGGAAGCAAACTCTCTGGAAAAGCGCCCAAACTTGCAGGAACCCACAATTGCAAGAGCACTCAAACGGTGGGCGTGGCAACGACTTATGATCGCATGATGTTGCTTCGCATGAGGACGCTGCAGCTGGTGCTGTTGAGAGGCATCGGCGGTTCGTGCGTGTTGTTCTAGAATCCGCCCATCGTCCCATTTAAGCTTACAAACCCTATCGCGTTGCTGCATACAAAGAAGCAGTCCATCCAGAGTCTTCTCTTGCATTGTGGGCCAGAGACAGATGTCCAGAGCTGGATCTCTGCTCCACATATTCTTATCCAGCTTGCCTGCATGACTACTGCGGACGGGTAACTAGCTACCCGATTAGACGAGTTGATTCAAGACCAGGACTTGCTTCAACAGCTCGCCTTTCTGAGAGACTTGCGCTCGCCTCGTTCATTTTTTCAAAGCCCTGTGGATCTGCATGAAGCGATTCCATGAGGCCTGCCACACCGAAGGGCCTTGGCTGACTGATCTCTGAAGCTCTAACCCAATGTATTCTCGTCGCTTCTGGATGCTCTTAGGTACGACGTTGCAACCAGCCTTCCTGAGTCTTCCTTTGTCATTGAGCTTGGATCTTGTGGGATTCCACCTTAGCTTCTCACCTCAAAGCAGGCGCCTGCAGGGTTTGACTAATGTGACTTCCCCACATCTCCCATCATCCTTACTGCTCGGGCCCAAAGTTTGTGCTGCTTGCATCCGAACCTGGAATTCAGTACATGTTTCGCCGTGGAGCACAGTGCAGCATTCATTCGCACTCGTGCAGTGCAAACAACGGCATCATTTGCGGGATGAGAGCAGATTGGACCTGGATTTGAACACTGACTGCTACCGCTACTGCTGCCGCATCTGCCGCTGCCACCTCGCCTCCTCCTCCTCCTCCTCTTCCTGCTCCTGGAGCTGCTGCTGCTTCTGCTGCTGCTGCTGCGCGCGGATGACAGCCACGAACATAGGCAGGGAGCGTCCGTCAGACTCAACATAGCATAGCATCATTAAGAACCGTCATCGTCATGGACTTGCTTGGGAGGCTAAGCGTACAGATGTGGACAATGCGAATGGAATGTTTAGAGATCAACACATACTGCAGTTATCGACATGACAGCCACTAGAAGCGATCAACATCAGGACCAACATGTAATACAAACGACATCCGAAGAGAACAGTGGGGAAAATTCAATCTGTGCGTTGGCCAAAACGTACCCTCCTGGCCTCCTCGTACTCTTCACCCATGGCCATCCGATCATCGAAGGACTCCGCGCAAATCACCTCGTCGTCCTGCCGCGATCGGGTGGAACACTCAAGCCGGGCGATCCTCGAAGTGAAGAACAGATGCACAACCAGTTCCATTGGCCTCGCTGTCTTCTACGTCTTCGTCCTGTGAGCTAGTTGCTTACAATGCAAAGGACGCTGCAGAGCACACAGTATGCCATGCTAGTAGCTGCTGGCACCTGTGCTTGATGTCGACTAGGTCCACCCACAAGGCGCCCATGGGACGAAGAGTTCTGAAAGATTGACATCGTTCGTTGACTCGTTGACACGGCTACAAATGTCACGGTCAAGTACTGTCGATTCTGCAGTCCGTGCCCCAGGAACTCACAGTGACATGTTCAGGTTGGGCACTCGGCAACACAACACCCTCATGAAGCATCTCTCAGCCATGAAGCATCTCTGAGCCGGCGGATGCAGCAATGAGGCTGTGGTGCTCTGATTGGCTGCTCGGGCATTGCGGCAGAAAGTTTGACGCTTGATCCTGTAGCTCGCTGGCCGGACCAAATCCACTTACACGGTGTGCTTGAGGTTCCGGCGGCAAAGTGAGGAGATCCCTTGTCATTCCGATGAATGATGTGGAGCATAGCTTGGAGCATGCCGGGCTCCGATCTGCAATCTCAAGCTATAGCTACTTAGTCAACTCAGTTGATGTGGCCGGAAACCTTCGTCCACAACCTTCATTACCTCCTGAACACTCCTCGAACTACTGTAATAAGAAAGTCTCCACCCAGCATACCCCAAACCTTCCTGCTTCACCTCTACTCTCCCCTCGATCTCCCTCCTGTCACTTGCAGAACACGCCTCGTTTTCGTCGGGCGGCGAAGGCACCACAAGTCGAGGTAATCCTCACTGCGGCTTCGTCGGAGCCGTGGGATTGCAAGATGGAACCCAACGTTCCTGGGTGATCAGCGCAACACGTCTCGCTGGATTCTCGTCAATCGAAAGGAGAACAGGATGGCGCAGGAGTCTGCAGTGGCAGTTGACGAGTTAAGGTTGGAGCACTGCACCTGTCGACTCGGACAAGGGTCCCACAGCAACGTCATGACAACCGAGCTGCAAATGACCTGTTGATGAAATGGCTATCAGAAGCGACGTTGGTCAGGGCACTCGCCGTCCCCTCGCTCCGCCAACCAGGGGCGACTCGAAAAAACGTCGCCGCAGCATCTTTCAGGGCTTCTAGAAACTGCATGTGGAAATTTCCCACTCAAAAACGGGGCAAAGAGCGCGAAGAGAGCTGCCTACACTAGGCGGTGACTTCCTGTGCTTTAGCCGTTGGCGTCGGCAGCCAGCCTTTCCTAGGTGCAAGAATCACCCTAGTGCGGTAAATGAGACTTGAGAGAGCTGGGGTGGCAACATCGCCCGTCGAGAGAAGCCGAAACTTGACATGTTTGGTGCTACAGAGCATCCACCATGAGGCGAAGGAGCTCCAGTCAACCTAGGTCACTTGGTGAAGCATGTAGACTTACAGGCTTACCGGCTCAGCGCATGCCTTCCTGTGTTTTGCGGTGGCCAGTGTAACCGTCGCTGCTTTCCGATGACCAGAGTCGCCATTGCATTGAGATTTCCCCATCTGTCCGTCCGGCAAGTGACATCTGCCGAAGGACTGACTTGCCTTATCCATCTTCTCAGATTCTCTCCAAGGCAGGCATAGTTCCCACAGAAATGGGGCACATCCGAAGCGTGCCAAGGCGCTGCTAGCCGGGCCGGCGGCCTTGGAGTCTTCGAACTTTCTGCCTTGAAGCTGCCAAGCGGGCAGCTTCGCAGCTCTGGGCGCAAGCCATTTCTCTGTCGGGCTGTCAACCAAGCCTCAGGACCCTAGCCAAATGCAGGCCTCAGGCCATCTTTTCCACTCAACGCATCATCGCAGTGGCAAGTATCCTCCCCGACAGCAGCCAGCATTGCACATGCACGGAGCTTGTACAGTTCACATGTTTGTTACAGAACTACGGCGAATCCGAAACCCAAGGAACTGCTCCCAGCCCGACCTGCGACATCATGCAATTGGGACGTTCTGAGTGGCGCAGCCAGAGCAAAGACACGATGCAACTGATGCATTTGGATGCTATTTGGGAGCCTTGTCGGCCCGTGCGCAGCCGGGCATTTCACGAAGCACCGGATGTGGAAAGATCTGTGCCGGAGCCACGTGCGGCACGTGTGCCTCTGACGGCAGTTTCGGACTTCGCACATGCGTTGCCGCGGCCTGTACTAAGTATCCTCGAAGAGAACGACCGACACAGTCGCAACCGCTTCCTGGCATGATTCCAAGAGCGCGTACTGCAGAACGTCGGCTACAATCTGCAGTTCATATTATGCTGGCAGAGCTGGAAGCAATCTGACGCTTACATAATTCTTGGCGTCTGGTCGCTCGTAAGCTGGAATGTTGCAACAAGGCGGGCTGAGCAGCTACTTGGCCTGGTGCACGGCTCGGCAAGTATTGCTGAAAACTTTGCAGAGAGCTGATGGCAAGGTTAGCCCAGGCTCCATGTGAACTAAACGGTGTCAGACACGTCAGATATCATCCACAAGCAAGCTGCTTGGGATCGTTTACCCAGAGCTGTTACACGAGTGCAGACGGCCAGGGTTTTTCGTGTCGGGCGACAGCACCTGGAAAGCGACACACACAAGCCTACATGGGGGCGGTGTCGTCCATTTCATATCCCTGGCCCGGAGCACGAGGCTTTGCAGAGTCTTCCCATCGTGCCTGAGTCCACGGCTCGAGGGCTAAGCATCTTAGGTCTTTCCGACCCTAAGACTAACTGCAATCGATGCTGACGTGGGTGGCCACGGCGGCTATGCGGCTGTGCGGCTTGAACACATGCTTCTTCCTCCAGGCTTCCGTCGCCTCGCTGCAAGCAGCAAGCTCAAGGCATGAATTCGGAAGCCCGCTTTGGGGCGAACGCTTGATGAAACGCTTCGGCAAGGACGGGGCGAGGAGGCCGAGCAGGCAGAGGAGGCTGCGAGTCGACAACAGACGTCTAGGCAGGGCAAAGAATTGCGACTGCAGGCAGTAACATTTCGCCAAGCCTTCGTGCAACTACATTACTTTCCTCCGAGAAAGTGGGATATTTGGGGGGGCAGCATGGGCAGCGACAGCGCGAGTCCTGCAATTCGGCAGCCTGCCGAAGGGAATTAGATCACACAGAGCCCGCGAGTCATAAAGGTATGCAGCGGTATGCATAATTGGCATACTTCCATGCTTCGGACCTCTTTTTGGAAGCGAGCCTTCTGCAAACAAGGGTGTGTCCCACCATAAGGGAACTTCTACGGGGAACACCTTACCAAAGTGCCTTCGAAGAACCAGGTTCTTTGAAGACGTTGAAAGTAGGGAATCGCTTCAGAAGTCACTGTGCGCTCCGCACCTTTCTACTGCGACTACTGTGCTGTGGATGGAAGTCGGCGTGGACCTGAGCTGAGGAAGTTCCTGAATATGATTCGCCAGTTTGATTGGCTCGACTCGCTTCATGTCCGGCGACAAGACGTTAGGAGCCGTCACAGCTGTCCCATTTCGCCAAGAACCTCCAAGAGCACTTGACCAGTCGCAGGAAGGAGCTGGTCAGAGCTTGTCGACAAGCATTTGCTTTCTCTGACGTAGTCTGATGCCTTTGCTGTGGGATGAACATGGAAGGCTTTGTTCCACAGCAAAGGCTGAAGGATGTGGATGTCGTGCATGTGCATCCTGCGCAGCGCATCATAATAACTCTACGCTAACGGTCAAGCTACTCGAGTCAAGTGAACAACATGGAAGGCGATGCTCAGATTGGAAATGGAGCTGGTTTGGTCTGCTAGGTGGTTGAGGGTCCGTGATGGGTGCTGAGAGATCGCCAGGCTACACCTGTTGCCATTGTTGGGCGCGCCCTGCACTGCGGTGATTACACTGAGTCCGCAGAACCACGATTCTTCCTGGCTCTTCTCTGCAACCACCACGTTTATGGCATCTGCCCTGCGTCCTACTCGCAGATGCATGCTAACTGCTAACCAATTATCCGCTAGATTTGAAGAACATCGTCCAAGTCATGGCGTGTCAGCAACAGCTGACTCTGCTTTGGCTGCATCTTCAGTGCGTCGCCATCGTGGCAGCGAGAGTCTGACACTGCGCGCCCGGCCCAAGATGGCTTCCAGTCGAACATGGCGAGGGGTCAGACTTCTGGCGACCACTCCTCCCCGGGTTGTCGAAGGCAAGACTGGAACAACACTACCGCTCCGCATGCTCCGCAAGCGTGATCTGAAAGGCTCGGAACCCGCGTTCGAGACCAGCCACCATTTTGCCACCCAGAGGACCGCTGTGAGACAGATGCGTGGGCGAGGTCTGGCTGGTGACAGTGGTCTCTCACTGACAGAGATGTGAGAACATGTCCAAGTTCGTCGAAGAATCTCCGGTTCTGAGTGTCCTCGGGCTAGGGAAGCGCATTCGTCGAGGACATGGTCTAGTTCTAGCAGCGGCACTTGGAGCCTAAAGAAGGAGCCCCGATCAGTGATGTATCACCAGGTAGCTGGAAATGGAAGCGCTGCTGGCACAGCTTAATGCACGTAACAACAACCTGCGTGGATGTAGACTTTGAGTTGCCGGAATGTACACAGCGCCTGATCACAAACGCAAGAATTTCATTGAGGATGCCGGAGACCGGCCCATACGACCGGCACACAACACAATCTCTCTAAAAGTGTAACCGTCATGCCCAACAGCTGAGTACATGTGTCACCGACTTGGAGGAGAGCAGAATCCCGAGCACAGGTCAGGTGTCGCAAGGAAGTGAAATCTGCCTCCAACACTTTCCCGAGCGCACGAGAGAGCGCACAAGGGCCTTGCCCAAGCCACGGGGGCCGAGGCCGCATTGGGAAAGCATTACCTTGCTGGGCTCCAGGCTAGGGTCATGGAAGGCCGTAAAAGGAATGCGTGCTAGAAGCTCAGCACGGCCCTCAGTCTTCATCCATGTCGTGTCCGCAGCCGAACAACACAAGTTGAGAACAGGACTGAGTCTGCCAGCAGAGGAACATGACAGTCTGAGAGTTTCAGTTGCACCACCCCGAGCCATTCAGATGTGTCTCTTCGGTTTCTGCCCAAAAGTGCTTTCACACCCGTATGCTTGGAAGGAACGAGCAGCACTTTGCCCATATTTGTTTCCGACAACAAGCATGAGGCACCAACAAGTCCCTGTCCCTTTCCCTGTCCCTCTGGATTGTCTCAGGGTGGAAGCACGCGGCATTGCTTGCTCTCAGCAACACTGTGGTGAGTGTCTCTGCATCTTGATGTTGGAAATGAAGACTGCACGGCCACCCGACAGGCGAAGGCCCTAGGACGGCTTGAAGTCGGTGAGGGTTGCCGTGCAACGAACCATGTTGCATCGACGAAAACGCTCTGCAGGCCTTGTGGGAATGCCTTGGAGAGCAGCACTGGTCATTCCACGCGCCACCCTCTGCATGTTGGACCGTCCGAGGTTTGGAGGTAGCTTTTCAGGTAGCTTCCGAGGGCACCTGGCCACCTGAGGTTTTGCGATCGCAATGTAATCACAACATGCGGCAACCGGTGTGGGGTCCGCCCCTTGGTACAGTAAGTTGACTGCTTGCACAAAGGCAGATTGAAAGCCAATTGATGTCCGGCTCGTTGATCCCACAACCCTATCCTTCCAAGGAACAGCAGAAACATCTGATCTCTTCGAGATGCGTGCGTCGATTCTCGGCCTTGGTTGGAATCGAGAACACTTCGGCATTCCAAAGCCACGCAGGCGAATGGCAACCCCCCGAAAAACACCACGAGAAGGAGAGCTTGCAAGCTTGTGATGTGGTGTTGTGAGGATGGGGTTTAGACGGCAGCTGCCCATTGCTGGCACCGATCTACAACTGGTAAACTGCCTCTCCGGCTACGGCTGGCAGCTGATTTGCATGTACTTCTCAGGCGCTCTTCGAAGAGTCAGCGGCTGAACACTTTGCTTTCTGCTGACTCGCGCTTGGAGAAGCCCCTTCTCTAGTGTCAAGGCCGGATGGTTGGAGCCGTTAGCGCAGACAGGCAATCTACACCGCACTACCGCTGCAAATTCCTCACCTCTGCTAGCCTTGGAACCCGAAACACAAGCATGTCGGTGTTAGCTGAACCACGGCTGTCACAGCAATCGGACTGCTCGGGACAACTCCGGCCGAGTGCTCTGGACCATCAAATCTTGACTGCTACCCGGCCCGATGCAAATCGCTTCGTGGACCTGCACAGCTTGGCAAAGAATGACTGCTTTGACCATTGAGCCGGCCTGTTGCAGCCCCTTTCAATGGCTCAAGTAAACATCATCGGTGGGGTCGGTCTTGGACTTGGACTAATCATTTTGCCGTGCCAAATCACGGAAGCTTGCCAGTGCACGGTTGGGCGGAGGACCAGGACCAGGACCGAGGAGTGCAGAGTCAATCCCTAGAAGTTCTAGCAGTTGTGGGTCAAGAGCCGGCTTGAAGACCTGTTAAACAGCACCCATCCGGCGGAAGCTCCAACAGTTCCCCAAAATCTCTGGAGGTGCTCTGTTTGCCACGGCCCAGAACTCCGAAGCCTCCGCTCGTGGTGTCCTGTACACCTGCGCTGGAGCGAAGCACGGTGAACGGATTACGTCCGCCGGCCCGGCGCCTCGAACCTCAATTTGTGCTTCCTCACCTCAAGCAAAGGCATGTCGGCTTGCAGAAGTCAGAGACTCTGCTCGGACTCCAGATCGTGGAGCGACTCTTTCGTGCCCCATGCAAGCTATGCCAGGTGGGGTACAACGAAAACCTTCTCCGTGCATGCGCTTACTCTGCTTGCCAGGGAGGGAAGGCACGCCACTACTTCAGCCGTGTTTGATGCTTCACACAAAGCTCTGTGGCCAGAAGTTCTCCGTTTGATCTTGGCCGTATTCGCCTTCATCCCCTTGAACCAGGCTATCCAAAAATGCAGTTGATGCGACGACTTGCCCTGCTGTCCCTCATGCATCAGCGACGCTCTTTCCACAAAAGTGAAATCTGCTTTGGACAGCCCATAGCAAGCTTGCATCGAGCAGATGCTGTGCAAAGCGCTGGGCGCCACAAATTCCCGGTGCTTTATCCCGCAATATCCGGGTATGGTATGTAGCTTGGGTTGTCATGCTCGTTCGGCCAAGTCGGTTCTGCACACGGTGTTTTTGAACACATCGATGCGCAGAAGACCTGCGCGCAGATGACATCGCAAACTTCTGCTCTTGCGATCTACCAGCTTCGGAGCTGATCTGTGGGGCTGAGAACCTGCTCTGCACATGGTGTCAGTTCATCTTGTTGGGCCATCCATACAAACGACACCGCGCGAACCAAAGCCACAGACCCTTCTTGCATCTCTGGACTCCCGGCACCGGGGGCATGCGGCTCTGGGGCCTAAATATGGAAAGGCTCAGGACTGAGTCCACTTGCCTGGATGGAAAGTTCGTGAAGGATGACGCATCTTCACAAATCTTCTGCTGCTTCTGTGTTGTTGAAACCGTGCACAACTTCGCTATCTATCCAGTCGAAGCTCTTGTCCACGGGACGGGTGCCAGGGTAGCACCAACCAGCTTGGCACCCAGCAGAGACCAGGAAGCGCTTTAGGGATTCATACTACGCTTGAGCTTTGGAGCCCCAGCTTGTTGCAAGAGTAGGCTCCACGGAACCAGCTCATGGTGCTCCGCGGAGCCTACGCACCAAGGCCTTCTTGGCCAGGGCTGGGAAGCTTAGACTTACCGACTCCATAATGACAAAAAACTCCAAGGGCTGCAACGCCACCATGAATTCAGGCTGTATGATGGGGAGAGCGGGCAAAGTCTGGCTTCTGTCTTTCAGCTTTCAGCATGCCCTCAGGAGCTGTGCGACAGCTGCTTTAAGCGAGCTGGGCCTTCAAGCTGAACACTTGTAGACATCGTCGCCGGGGGCTTGCTCCTTACTTCTCCCCGTGAAGCACGGGCCTAGCAGCCTCCGGAAGTCTTCATCGTGAAGATTGTGTCCTCAGGATCTCACCACAGATTTACGCGGTCCCAAACAGCCTTAAGCGATGGTACCGTCTGCATGAAACCGTCGTACTTGAAACGCACCGACACTCCACGCGATGCCGACCTGCCCGATGGATTCGACACATCACTTTGCATCTGCTTGTGTACTCTGGCTTGGGACCTCGGGATGGCTTTCGAAAACAGGCAGGGCAGAAACAATCTGCAGAACTTTCCAATATGCCGACACGCATGCCGAAGCAGCGCCAGGCAGCGGCCTTTTCTGTCCCATCGCGAGTGGACGAGCTTCTGGAGGAGCCGGACACCCGACCCTGCCAATGGCCTGGTTTCTTGATGGATCTGCCCGATGGATGCTGGCTTCCAACGGCGAGCTGCAACTTGCTTCAAGCTGGAGGGTCTTAACAGTTGGGTCTGCCAAGGAGTTTCCACGTTGGACGGGAATCTACCAGGGGTTTGTTAGATATCCAGCTTCTTTGGGCAGGGTGGCATATTCAATCTACCCCGCCTGAATCCAAGAAGCCCTGAGTAGTGCCTGGGCAATCTGCACACATTGGATTGTGTGATGACTGCACAAACAGACGGATTGAAGAGCTTCAGGAAGCCTGAAGAAAAAACACACATCAAATGAGGTTTTGCGCAGGTATCATCGATAGATGCACCAGCACATTATCGCACCCGTGGGGCGTTCCGTCTGCGCGGAAGGGGCTCCCTCGCCCTGCACCGAGGCAGAGCTGTTGCAGCGGCCGAATGCATGCTTCATGAACTGCAGCGGCTGCAGCCCGTGCTTGATCTCCGAAGGTGGAGGCATGTAACTGTAAATGGCACGAATTCCAAGTTCTGGCGAGTGCTACCACCACCGACCCTGCGTTAGTTCAAGCACATCAGGCCTGGTCCGCGGTCTCTGACGTAGCACATCGTCGGCTGCGGGGCTGCCCGCGATGCGTCCGATCAGGCACATCCCTCTCTAGAACAAGCTATGTTGTCGACTTCTGCGGAAGCTCAAGCCTGTTGATGGCATTATTCTACCTCTAAAGTGACTTCATCTCGTGGTTTACCCCCCCGATTGAACCTCCCCGCAGATCCCAAGCTTCTGCTCGTTTGCCCGAGAGGCTGTCAACATCGTAGTGCCGGAGTGCCAGCCGTTGTGCCTGCGAAACAAATTCTTCACCTGCCTCACTTTGGAGATGGACTTTTCACTAACTGACTGACTTGCTCGGAAGGCATGGTGACATGCGTTTCCCCGTGATGCTTGAGCTTTCAACACTACTCTCATGCCCAGATCCTGCTAGACCTCTGAGTGAGCACAGGTTGCTCTCGGATTGGGCAGTGCCACAGGCCGTACTGTGGCTGTCCTGCGCACTGTGCGAAGCAAGGGGTCCATGCCAGTCAGTGTGGCCAGCGCACATTGCCGGGAAGTGGCACCGCAGGTGCCAAGTCGGCCGCTGAACTTCCATCTCTGCCACTGTCTTGACTGTCTTGCTCTGATGACAGCATTTCCTACAGCTGTCCTCTGCCTGCGTCTGACAAAATGCTGTGGTCCGACTGGTCTAGCCTGTTGCTTACTGGCTGATGCCATGACTTGCATCGTCGGTCAAAGTTGTCTTAAGAAGCAAGGCTCTCCAAACCTCAACAGTCAACGCCCGCCCAGCACTAGCTCCTCGCAACCGAAGTTCCAAGCACGCCCCGCGCACGTGCACGGCAACACGTGCGTCTTCGGTGCTCGCACTGCGAGGGCATGCCTTGCTGCTATTCCGAAACAAGGGCTGCGCTGCGAGCAGAAGGCCACTGATGAGCTTTCAAAACCTCTTTTGCTTGTCAAGCTCCTGTCGTCGGCAACGTAGTATGTCAAAACATACTGACGGACTTGGCCTTTACATCGCCTTTCGCATGTCATTGCACTGCATCGGCACTCTCGAAGCACGTGCGACTGAATGCAAACACCGTCTGTACCGGCCAGACAGCCAGACTCCAAGCTTAATGGTAACCAGGACAGCGCCGAAGCATGTGCGGCATCGGGGCACCAAGATTGAAATCTCCATGACTCGAGGAAGAAGCTTAACTGCAGATGATTTTGAAGCAGGACTCAGACCGTTATCACGACCACCTGGCAGGTGTCCTGCTCTTCTCATGCGCTGTCGTGTTGCCGTGCTGCTGCCCGTCGAACGGCACTGTTTATCTGGAAGCCGGTCACTCTGAAAAGGGCGAAATCACCGGCTCATGTCTCTGAGGAACGGAGTTGCTGATTCGAATACTGAGCTGAGCTGAATTGCAACTTGCGGCTCTCATTTGTAGACGGCCTTGGCACCCTTTCTACTCTACAGCAAAGTGCCCTGCTGGAGACGCATGGTGTGGCATTGCCTGGTGTCGTGATGCCTCCCGCGGGCGGCAGGGCTTCTAACCGCAGCTGCGACAAGACCTGTGGATTTGTGACTGCTGTTGGCCAGTTGCTTTCTTGCTGCAGCTCGCACACGAGCGGCAGTACAGCAACCCAAAGTACTGCGCAGCGGTGCAAGTCTGCGGGTTCTTTGGGTTTTCACCTTTTCAGGCACGCCAGTGCCCTCAACTCACCTCCTGCGATTTTGCGACATGTTGCTCGAAACGAGGTGTCATCATCTTCTCAAGCAAGAACAGCCAAGACAGCAGCTGCACATCCACAGCATCGTCGTGTCAAGGAGATAAGAAAGACCCCTGCTACTCTGGTGTAGGTTTTCGAGCCCTTTAGCGGTGAGTCTGAGATGCAGCGAGACGGCCTTGGCACCCTTTCTACTCAGATTCTACTCTAGGGCAAAGTGCCATGCTGGAGACGCATGGTGTGGCATTGCCTGGTCCCGTGATGCTTCCCGCCGGCGGCAGGGCTTCTAACCGCAGCTGCGACAAGACCTGTGGATTTGTGACTGCTGTTGGCCAGTTGCTTTCTTTCTGCAGCTCGCACACGAGCGGCAGTACAGCAACCCAAAGTACTGCGCAGCGGTGCAAGTCTGCGGGTTCTTTGGGTTTTCACCTTTTCAGGCACGCCAGTGCCCTCAACTCACCTCCTGCGATTTTGCGACATGTTGCTCGAAACGAGGTGTCATCATCTTCTCAAGCAAGAACAGCCAAGACAGCAGCTGCACATCCACAGCATCGTCGTGTCAAGGAGATAAGAAAGACCCCTGCTACTCTGGTGTAGCTCCTCGAGCCCTTTAACCTTGCAAGTAACGGTGAGTCTGAGATGCAGCGAGGCCTGTGGCAGAATAATCGGGTCTGCAACACAACTTCTTCAGAAAATGCACAAGTGCAGGATGAACGAACAAGTTACCGCCCGACAGCTGCATGCTCACTTCCAATCTTGTCGAGATTGGTGTGACCATCTGCAGCACGTGCACCACCGGACTCAGTCAACACCCAGCATCTGGCAGGAAGGAAGCATGCCAGCTGAACACGGAGGAGCAGTTCTGACACTGCAACCCGACTTGGCCTTAACGCCAATTGAATGACGTCGCCATCCCAACACTGAGCAGGAGGTGTTGCTAAGCAATGAGCTGAGTGCTCCTGTGGACGCACTCAGGCTCGCAGCACATGATTCATGCACTGCCATTCCGTGTTGTGCAGCGAGTCTGGCGACGGGTGAAGTCCAGGCATCTGAACATGGATCTGGGAGAGCATCGGCGATCATCTCGAGTCTCTTTCGACTCGTGCGCTAGATGTTATCCCGATTCACGCACCCTAGATGCAAACACAGACAGCTGCTCCAGTCCGCGACCGAATGGGACTTCGGCTGGATTTACAGAGCCCCTTCGCAGCCCAGACAAGTGGCGGCGGCAGGCTGGCGATTGCAACAAACTCGCAGATCAAACATGCTCAGCTTGGAGACCCTTGTCCAAACAAACCCAGTCATGAATACAGCACAAGAAATCTTGCCCACCATGGCAATTGCCACCGTCCGTCTCTGTGATGCACCGGCTACATTCCACTTCCAGAGGCCAGGCCTGAGCTGCACGGCAAATGCATCGGGACGGAAGAAGTCTTAGGCTCGGCTCATGAACGGAACAAAGTTCTGGAACTTGCGGATGGTGCTCGCCTCATCGGCAGCTCTTGCTAGATTTTCGCTCAGGCGGGGAGTCAAGCCAACCTGGCCACAGTACTTAAGCTTGTACCGGTTACGCTGGGGGACTTGCAAGAGGAGCTTGCTCTGCACACTTCGGAGTGCAAAGGTGACGCAGTGCAGGATCGATCCTGTCAGGGCAATATTGGGAAGACTCGCTTCGGCAAACTTCCATTCTGCTTGCCTTTGCTCGGACAGCAAAAATGCAAGGTGTCACACAGGCAGATATCCAGGATCTGGTCAACGGTGCAGCGATGTACCGACAAAAGTCCAAAAGCCAAGCATGTTATTGCGGTCATGCTGGATGGCATTGATGAGAAAGCAGCGTGGCTATGGAGGCAAACGTCCTAAGTCTGCTTATTGTGCTGCCGCTATGCTACGTGATGCAAGAGCCCAAGACGTGACAGCTTCTCTGCCTGGACAAAGCTACAAAAAGGAGCTGGTTGAAGACGTTGATCCCACAGAGGCGAGGGTGTCAAGGCTGTCAAGGCTCAGAGACGCCAAGGTCAGTCCCAAGCCCAAGCCAGGGCTTCGGCCTCGGCCGGGCCCAAGCCCCGCAGGGGCCCGCAAGCTCCGCGAGCCGTGGCATGGCGCTTAAGCTGGTGCCTGGCTGTACTCCGCCCTTTACGCCTTCAGGCAGCTTGCTGGCGTAAAGGGGTTACGATTAGCGGCTAGGGCTTTTTGGCGAAGCTTCCAAAACCTGCGCAGCGGCACGTCCACCATGATAGCTCTCAAGCAAGAGATCTGCAGTTGTATTGGAAGACGCAGAATTCGTGAATCCCCAGGGCGCAAGCAGATGCAGGAACAGCTGAGCCTCACGCACACTTTGCCTGCTGGTCTACAAGCCATTGCCACTTTTGGATCGCACGTGGCAGCTGCAGGTGCAGAGCACTTAAAAGGTTTCTGCGCAGTGGCCCCTATAGTTGCCATAGATCAGGTAGGTGTGTGTGTGTGTGTGCGCTCTGTCCCGACTGCACGAAAGGAAGATTTACACCACAGCGGTCATATGAAACGCTTGCGAGTTGCATGCCAAAAAGGAGCCTGAGCAAACTATGAGAACCTCGCATTTTTGAACCTGCTACGCAAATTCCAGAATCACGTCTGGAAAGCTGCGCCTGTGTCTATGCTCAGCTCGGAGGGTGCTGGACACCTGCATTTACTTCACGAGAAGAGTAACCCTCTGGTCAATGATATGCGTTGCTCGTGTCTGCAGCACAGGCTCAAGCAACCAGTTCTGCCCGGGAAGGAATGAACTGCAACTTTCGACTCTATGACCGTGCTTCTAGGCACTCCCGGATGTATGTGAGCACAGCAAGCCAAATGCACTTACCAAGCGTCGGATACATCCAATCAAGCACTTTCTTAAAATTCTTGCCTTGAGGGGCTGCGGGTCGTGGAATCTTACGATTTGCACGGCTGGAATTCTGAAGATGGCAACATGATCGCAAGAAACAGGCGCTCTATCCTCCCGCAGAAAGCCGCACTTTCCAAACTTTAACGGAACCCACACCTAGCCTAAGAACTAGAGTGCTGGCCGGAGACTATCAAAATTGCTTTTTATGTCGGGCGTTTGAGCCGCTTCGGTGCCTCACCAAGTTCACAGTTTCAAAATCGTTTTCCAAAATTTTGCATGCAAGATTTTCGTGTGAAGTCTACACGGGCACCCCAGCATGACGGGTGCCCGGCAAGATGACAAGATCTTTGGGTGCGCGCCTAGAAAGGGTGATGGGCGTGTGGGTGTGGGTGTCTCTGTATCATGTGACGCCTCACCGTGTGTCTGCCAGAACCGCAAACTGCCTGGTCCGCTCGCGGCTGAGCTTCACCTGTGCGGTTCTGTGAATCAAGTAAGGGAAGCTGCGGAGTCTCGACGCAGTATGTGCAATTCGGCTGCACTCTCTCGCAAAACAAGTGGGTCTTCCGCCCATGGCCTTTTGCTTAGTTGTCGCATTTAACAGCCCAGCTTCATTTTGGCTGCATGACTGGGGCTACAACCGAGTTTCCTGCAAGAGCCCATCGGCGCAGTACATTCGAAACAAGGCTGTAATCCTCTCGGACGGGTTGCGGAGCCCTCGTCAAGATCCGGTATCTTAGACCTCCGGCTGAGCTTTCAGCTCGGCAAGTCTACCAGGCCTTACTACGCTAAAACGGCTAGATAAGGTCTTAGAGCCACTGAGGGACACTGAGGCTCAGGTCGTCCTGCAGGTCAGTCAGTCAGTCATACGCCGCTCGGCGCGTCCATGTTTGTGTGTGACGCAGGGGCTGGTGCTTCGACTGATCACACCAGACATGGCCCATGCAGAACTCGCTCTTCAATCATGAGCTGCAACATCCATCTCATCTTCGGCCAGCACCTGCGGTCTTGTGTCTTCTGAATGACCTAGCAAATCTTACAACGTCCCGATTTTAGTGCATACATCATGGTTTGCTGTCGGTCATACTGTAGACATTTAGTCTTCGGACAAAGGCTTTTCGAAGGAAGAAGTCTCTATCAGATGCTGTAGAGCACTGTAGACCTACTTGCTTCTCTGGGCGGTCTGAGAAAAAGCTATCCACCCAATTCGGACGACCCAAAGTCCACAGGAGCGCCTTTGTCATGATCATGTTCTTGCTCCTCCACATCCAGCATCTCCACGGCATGTTGCAAGCTGAGATTCGAGGAGAACTCTCCTGATCGACCGAAAAAGGTTGCCTGCGATGGACCCACGCTGCACACTGCACGGTGTGGCTCGAGTTTTGCTGTCTATATGCTGCCCCTGCTTTGAGGAATTGGTGCTAAACTACCCAAGGCTAAGAAGAGTTGCAAGGAAGGACGAATCACAGGACTCCAGATGGCCATGGACAAATGCTTTGCCTGGCCTGGCGAGCCACCGGGAGTACTGTCCGCTCGCTTGAAGAAGCGTCTCGGGTGTCACTTGTACTTGGAGCCGTGCAAGCAAAGTCTGGTGGTCAGCTCTGCCCTCAAGCGGCTACGGCTAAGCACGGATGCACGCGGCTTGAAGCGGCAGTAAGACCACAACCAGCATGCATCGCTCTCGACCAAACAGATTAATCTCCTTGCTTCGCCTAAAGATCCGTTTTTTTGCAGGACGGCGGCAAAATCTTGGGTGCTCCAGGTCTCGTGAAGCTTCAGACGAACACTCTCTTGTCACTCGGTTCTAGGTATGCCTCTGCAAGCTTGTCAGCAATGACGCGGCGCGCATGACCAAAACTTCGGAGCCATCGCACGGCGCCTAAGCTTCGCACAGTGTTCCGAAATGGCCGGGCAACCAGCTTCAGTGGCGACGGCCTCGCTCCGTGATGATCTTCCCAACGCAGCTTCCAACAGTCACAGTGGCATGGGCTACACACCATTGATCCAGCCCGTGGCTGCAGGTAGGACTGCTAGCGCCCATGTCGCGGTTCTGGGCGACTCAAAAACTTCGTAGGACCTCAGTCAAGTTGGACATCTGCGATTTAGACAGGAATGCCACAGTGTAAATGTTTGAACCCTTGCCACTCGCATCAAGTTGTGAATCACGCATGTTGTTTTTTGCATGGTTTCACATCTGCCCCTTCCCAGCTCCAAGCAATCGGTTGGAAAGGCGGGAGGCTACAGCAACTGAACCACGGACCTACGACGACAAACACAGACTAGTCGGTTCCCCCCAGCTCTCTTAGCTGGAGTTACTCTGATCACTCTGATCGAGTTCAATGACCAACCTGCTTATAGTGAAGGTGAGGATGAGGGTGATGAAACGACCCAGGACAGAAAAACGGAGAGGCAGAGAGAGACAAACGCAAGGAAACTGACGGAAGGACTGAAAGACGGATGGACGGCCGGGCGTTCGGGCGGACGGACGAACGGACGGAGGAACCGGGCGACAGAAAGCAAGCACCCCACTGCGAAAAGCTTAGAGTTGTGGCAGCAAATGTAGTGAACTGTGCTCAGCAAATACAATCTCGAAGGAGAGCAACAACCGAGAAACCTGCTCCGCCAAATAATCAACTGCCAAGCCATCCGTGGGAATTACACTTGCAGTTGTCCTGTTGGCTGTGAACACTTCTCTGCCGGTTGTTCTTTTAATGGAGGGATATGTCGTGATGACCTGGCTGGAGTTCCCAACGGCAAATTCTCCGCAAATCGAAGCCAGGCGACGCCAAACTGGCCTTGTCAAGGCCAACAGGGATGGATGCACAAGCCGAGGTCGCAGTAAAGAACCTGAAACACGGTGCGAGCTGGTTGGGTGCTGAGCTTCAGGTTCTCGTTTTCAAGGCCCAGCTGTTTCCGCCGTTGTGGCTGAAATCCGCACGAAAGCTGAAAACCATCAGCTAACATTGTGATGAACAAAGCTCGCGCAAGTTCAAGCAGGTGTACATGCCCTGCTACCAACGGTTTCTTCATCTGGGAATGTTGGGGTCAGGAGTAGCTTGAGTAGCTAGAGTGAGTGCAAAGACTACACGGTCTGACAGTCTGACATGCTTGTGAGGAAGTCCTTGACTTCCGCTGCATGATCTAAGGAGGAAAAGCAGGCAGATCTCTAAGAACCTCTGGTCGACTGGTCCCATGGAACTTGCCATCGTTGCATTCTCCTTGCCATTCGGTCTCCGCCAGTCCGCCGGTGCCACCAGCATCTGTCTGAAGCCAAAGATCAGGATTTCAAATCCAAGCTCTGGTTCGCACCTTGATGTCGGTCCATGTCGGTGTTCCAACCATCAAGGATGCCCTGCAGCCGGGAGACCTTCCTTTGCCCTACAGATAACTCCTTATCCAAGTTGCATGCATGCACCACCCAAACTGGATTATGGTGTTGAAGGTTTGTAGGATGTTGCAACCAGAATGCCGTGGCCAAGCCTGTTTGACCACCGCTGTCCACACCCGAGGGGGGGGTGTGAAGCCCTTGCAACCCTTGAGTGACCCCATGAGCCGTGCCAGCACGGGGAAAGGAAGCAGAAGCCCCACACATCTTTAAGCCGGGGGGCACTGGGTGCACTGCAAGCTCGGAGTTGTCGCGCTCCGCGTTCTCAAGCGGTTCGGCATGCTGCGCAGCCCCAAGCACCACCGCAGTGATGGCTTGCTGGAACGAAGTGAAGCCTCTGGACACTTACAACAGGCTCCGAAATAGCCCTGTACATCCCTGCGCCCGGCCCGAACCCGAACAGAGCCAGGCAACTTTGCGGCTCGTGCCGGCATCTCTGCTGAAGGAGCCCAGTGATGCAGAGCTGTCTGCTGTCTGAGAAGCGCTCAGAAGACCGACCTCTGAAAGCTCGGACCACGGCGAACCCAAGGCCGCACATCCTCAGTCGATTCGAATACTGAAAATCCAGCCAATCTTCTGAACAAACACCAAAAACATGCACGAAAGCTGCCACAAGCATTGCACAACAACCGTTGAGGGCCGCACTATTTTAGCAGCGCTGAGCTCGCAAGTCTCCCCAAGTTGCCGCTTCCGGCGGCGAGACAGTCGCCACACAGGTGTGTGAAACCAGTAAATCGGAGAGGAACGGCAAAGCTAATCCTCCGCCTGAGCTCCGGAGAGTGAGCGTCACTGACACGACACGAGAAGTTGCAAGTGATGAGTGCAGACCGCATAGCTAAGCCGAGGGCATATGTCTGCCGATGTTGTACCAGATCGAAAACAGACGGATGATGTGCACTGATTAACCTGTCCGGGGTATCACCTGAGTTGTGAAGCATGCTGGCTCGCTACGGAGTGCTCGTAATCTCTTATAGACCCAGCTTTCGAGCAAAAGAGAAAGTTACCCATGCATCCCTAAAAATCCATAGTAGGTGCTGGGCACCTTCGCCGAAGCAGGGAGCCCGACAGCCCCAGCAAGTGCGGAGGAATCATTGCCACCTGTAAACATGAATGCGAAACATAGAAGACTCTTAGACAACATCACTTGCGCCTGGTCAGAATCTCTCCAGGTCCCCTTGCTCTGGCTGCCTCGCGGGAGCTCCCACACGCACACGTATTCTTGCGGCACTTGCGCCATTTGAGCCTCCAAAGTTGGGCATGCTCGAGGTCACCTGGCGCCAAGGCATGGTCAACCATTATTCCCGAGCCATGCGCGCTTAAACGAAATGTTCCTGGGAGCCACACACACAGAGATACATGCCGAAATGTTCTCATTCTGGCACGACAAGAATTAGAAGAATCTGCGGCAACCCAGACGGCGATTTGAAGCTCCCGAAAGTACTTAAGTTGAACCACCGCTGTCTCGTCTGAACCCGAGGCCTTGCTCTCGAGTCTTGAGCTGCCGGAAACATGAACATGAAGACAATTCGGGAGAAATCTTTGACAAATCTCAGTTGTGAACAGATCCAGAAATTCAGATTTCTCCAGACATGCAGTTCGCAGTGCGAGGCTATCGCTGCACAAACCTCTGTCTGAGCCGTAGCGGCTACTAGTACGATTTTGACTGCTGAAGTGCAAGTGGTCTGAGAAGTGAGGCTTCAGGTGAGAAGGAGTCGCGGCTCCTTTGTTTGCAGGGGCATGCTGACTAAGGTCGAGGACGCCTTGCTTTTCTTCCGCGAGCCTTCATAGCTTCATCGGGGAACGGGAAACTGCAAGCGGATGTTATGTCCAGTTTTGCGAAGCCGGCAGATCGCCTGCGCTTTGCAGGTCCTAGCGAGGAGCTCGCATGGATCATCAGCCATAGAAGGTATCTGACATGAAAGCAGGAGTGCAATCCTTCACAATCTGCTGCGAGTGTTGCACGCAACATGGCTCCGAAGACGCTTCCCAGTGGGTAGACACCTCACATCATTCTCTCAGCTAGCTGGAGGAAGACGACTTCTTGGCCTCCAGTGAATCGCCGGCGACACGATCCATGACGTGTGACGAGGACCGATCTCAGCCCATGACTTTTTTGTTTTTCTTCTGCTTCTTTTTTTTATCCTCCGAGGTTTGCTCCAACCATGGACATCATTCAGGCAGCTCAGCCTAGCCGAGACACCTTCTTCTTTTTTTTCTTATCTTTCTTCTTCCTGTGGACGCAAGTGTGGATGCAAGAAATGCAGTGCATAGTGCAGGACAGGAGTGGTCGCCCTTGTCGAGCTCAAGACGTCCAAACACACAGCAAGCGCAGAAACAAGCGATCCTTTTGCATGAGACAGAGGCATGGTTTTCACAACTGCGCAAACGTCAGCATGTCATCCACTACTTGTGGCTGCTACATTACATGATAGGAACATCTCAGCCACGCGCTTCTTCTTTTTCTTCCCCGAGGAAGAGCTACTGCCGGAAGAGGATGAGCTTGCGTTTTTTCTTGCTTCCTGCAGTCGAAGGCTTGGTCTCAGCAAGTCAAGCAGCATTTAGCATGCTGGATTCAACGACTAAAGAGGACTTCATGGATTTCATTGAGCCTATGCCCAATATATGCATGACACTTCGCGCGCATCATGCTACCCAATTTGCATACTTCTAAGCTTCTGCTGTACTTCATCGTCTTGTCTCCAACCAAAGTCAAGTGTCAAGCCCGTCCCAAGTCCTCTTCTGCACGCTCCCGCATTGCTGCCTTGATGCTGGCATCCTCGAATGGTCGATGCTGACTTGGGCTGCATTGCACCGTCGCTGCACATCTCTCCCTCTATCTATGTTCAACGGCTCAACATCTGAGGACTTTACCCGAAACATCACTGCACTGCAAAGCTGGTAAGCGTGTCCTGCATGAAGAATGGGATATCATCGTCCGAGTCGGCCTGGACATGCAGCATGCGATCAACCGGGACTTAACGATCGACAGACCTTCTCTGACTGCCCGACTACCCCTGACATGTTCCGTCTGGCAGCACAGTAACTTTGCAGCTCTCACGGAGTCAGACCCGAAACGGCGGTGGGATTGGGCCTTCGCCATCTCATCCTGCACATCACGTGAAGTGAAATGCCCTGAAGCTGCGCTGCTGTGCGAAATGTGCCTGCAGTTTCTTCTGCTGCTTTCGCAGCTCCTGCATGACAGCAGCTTGTACCCTCACCGATCTGAATTCAAGCCTCGCGCTGGTGCCGAAGCTCCTTTGCTCTTCGCTTATTAAGCTTCTTCACATGCTTCTTCTCATCGGCCTCACAGCCAGCTGCAGATGGAAGATCTGCGAATAACCACACCAGAGAGCATAGCGGAACGACCTCGTTTGCTTCTTCCTCGTATGATCTTTTGCCTCCTGACTCACCGGCTGTCGTATGGCTGCCAACTTCTGCGATCAATACTACCGCCCGAATGGCAGCAGCATCTTTCTGCAGATTCTGAAAGGGTGCATGTTGCGGCAGTCCTTTTCCGTTGATGATTTCGTAATACATATCCTTGACCTGCGAACCAGGCGTGCACAAGCTCACAAAAAATCCAGAACAGGACATCGACGGTCATCGCGGTTCTGTCTGCTTTTGAAAGTCGCCGGAGCCAGACTTGAGGCACTGATCTACGAAGCCAATCGCTTTGCCGGTGCACGAACCTCGCAAATCCTCCTGCCTTCTGCCCGATCGCATTGTCGCCTTCCTCGTCCAACGACGCCATGATGAGAAGCCGCGAATTATGCTGATGAGATAAACTACTTCTCAAATCTGCAGTTGCTTCTGCTTAAGACAGACTTCAACAAACTACAAGCTGGGGGCTTTGTCGAGGGCCGAAGCATGCATGACCTTGCCCCGACGGTCTCTCTATACAGCTGAATGAACCAGATCAACTGGAAGGTATTTCGCAGAAAACTGACTCCCACCTAACATCTGCAAGGCGATGGGCAAAGACACGGCGCCGGCCTGGTTTTGAAGGCGAATGGAGCGGTCTGCCGTGCCTCAGCCTGTCTTAGGCGTAGGCATGACGCGGAGGCTGCACCCATGGCTCAAATGTCGAAGTCAATCCTGAGTTGCAATCTGAGTTGTAAAAAGAACATGCTGACAACATGTGATGATCCTGCATCTGTTTCAATAGAGTGACATGAGGTCGGCACGGGGACCAAGGCTACCGAAAGTTTAAAGCTTGCGCACTGGCATGTAGCGAAGGTGCTCGATGCGCTGCCAGTGGCACTTCTGCTGCGCTTCAGCGCGCAGCTTCACATTATCGTGACAAAGTGCTGACAGCACTACCTGGCCCCAATACTGGAGCTGCGCATCTTCGCGGTGGTCTGCAAGCGCTCCCACGATTGCTGCGATACCACCCAACTTTGCCACGATCTCCTGACAATTGGACTCTTCCTCTGAATCCGATGTGCCCACTGCAGAGTCTTCTAGCAGGGCCTGCAAGGCTGCCAGGCAGGCCTGCTGAACGTGGGCATCGGTCCGAAAACGTTTCAAGGAAGCGACCACCACTTCGGGACAGCCGCAGCGAAGAGCCCTAAGGCGGGCTTCGGTCCCGGTGAAGGCGAGGAGCTCCAAGGCCTGCAAAGCCGCCTGGTGCAAAGCCGCAACGTTTGGGTGTGCCTCCAATGCCTTTTGGATGGCCTCACAAGCCCCAAAGTCTGCCAAGACTTCTGCCGCATCCAAAGACACCAAGGAAGCCAAATGCTGCAGAATGCGGCAGGCGATGAGCTGTATCTTCATGTTCTCAAGGTGCGCTGCCATACCGCTCAGGAGAAGCTGGGGCCCGTCGAGCTGAAGGAAGCGGCGCTGGCAGGTGCTACTGCGAAGCGTGGCGGCCTCCAGGCCCTCCAGCACCGCCGCGAGGGTCTCCTCCTTGCTTTCGACCTCTGCATCCGCTTCCCTACCCTCGCCGTCCTCGCCTAAGGCGAGGTCTCTCAGCTTCTGCAAGGAAGTCTCGACTTCATCCTTGCGACTTCCAACCTCGTCCAGCAAACCGCTCATGCTTCTGCTCATGCTCTCTTTTCTTCAACTTACTGAAACATTTCCGTGACCTTTGTGTGGATCGAATCTGCTCGAATGCCCGTGAGCAATACCGAGGTGTCGCCTAATTAGACACGATGGACAGCATATGGAACTCTTGCTACCACAGTGATGCACAGGCTCAGAGCCACAGGAAAGAGTGCATGGCATGAACAGGTGAGGCAGTCTCTCTCTGCTCCGCTGAACTCTGCTTCTTCCCTTGTCGCTTCGGGAACCTGTCAAAATCGGCGCCAGGAACAGGGATCTGAAGCTTGAAGCTTCCCACATTCCCACACGTGAAGTCGACGCACGTTGGGCTGTCGAAATCAGGAATCCTACACAAACCGTATAGGCTTCCTGTCTACGCAAAGACCTCAAGAGGCTGTGCGTAGTCTAAAACAAGATGCATAGGGCGTAGGGACCCCGGGGGTCCCAAAGCCACGGGTGGCGAACTTGGAGGATGGCTCACATCCTCTCATAACAGAGATATGATGAACTCCTCTTCCCCCGGACTTCGAGTCGAAGTCAGCGCGCAGCCCTCACCGGGGCCTGTGGCGGCCGCACCGCAAAGGGCAGCTTGGCCTCTGCCAACAGCATTGCTTCAAGACTGCCTGCAACTCAAACCCCAACCACCCCTGCTTGGCAGTGAGGCCGAACCAGGTCTACACGCCACGAAGGAGGTTGCATGCTCATAAGTTTGCCCTTGATCGTTACGACTTCTACTGTAGGACTGCAACACTGTCGCATGACACCCTGTGAGGACTTCGTCTGTTGCCCCTTGCCACGATCGAACGGAACCCGGAGCTCCCGCCTCTGCCATAACCATGGGTCCCTTTCTCTCCGCCAGGGCTTCCCCGTCCTTCACACCTGCGCGAAGCTCGGCAATTTTCTGTTTGCTGTGAGGCAAAGCCCCACAGAATTTTCGGAGAGGTGGTTAGATGGGCGTCGCATCTTCCGCGATTCTACAACTCCTGCTGGACACCACATGGAACAGAGCTTCTGTTGCTAGATTCACCAATTCTCAAGGAATCCTCCAAACGACTCTACTTCATGTTGACATTGCTGTTGCTACCGGCAAGATGCACGCTGCACGATCACAAGGAAAGGCTCCGGAAGCTGTTGCGCCTATGAGCGCATAGCCCTGTCGGAAAGCCAAACGCCCTTCCAGAGTTGCGCCAAGCCCTTGCAGTGCGTGGAGAGCTTCGCCGTCCAAATTCCTTACTTCACTCAGTTCAGGCACGAGCTCAACTGCCAATCTGGGGCATATTCGAGCTGCAGCTGAGCAGTTGGCTTCAGGCTTGATGCAATTCAGATTCTCTCCGCCCGAATCCTTCAAGGCTACCAGGACGATGTTGTCCTGCAGTGCATGCGCACAGCTTCGGTGCAAGATCTGCGGCTGAAATCATCTGAGATCCGTTGTGACTTGACTCGACCCAGTTCCGATCCAACGGCGCTTTTTGATCAGAGTTGATCCGTGCCGACCTGTCCTCCTCCACAGCTCTAAGGTCCTTTGCCAGTCTGCGGTTCTCTTCTAGCGGGTTTCCCCAAATGTCATAAGTCTTCGCAGACAGCAAATGCCCGGCTGAGGAGTCAATCACCACCACATTCAATCCGCGCCGGTTCGACATACCGCCAATCGGTACCTGCTGATCTTCCAGGAAAAAGTCTGCAATGTCCCCTGCATCGCCGCCGGCGCTGACGACTTTGACGGCAGTGGTCCCAATGGGCGGTCCCTTGCTGCTGGCCTTTGCTGCTCGCGAGGCTGTCGCTGACGAAGCCTGAAGCTCAAGAGATCATGGGGTTGAGTCTTGAAGCTGCCGGCTCCAGCCCCTGTTGCACAACAAGGAAAGCTCAGCTTTTTCGGCGAAGATCGAGTACAAACACAAGACAAGCCAGCCTGGCTCAACCGCACGATGGGAGGCGAAGTGCATCAACACACTGGCCGTGTTTCTTCCAACTCTGAGACCCTGAACAAGAGGTCCACTATGCAACCCGTCTTTCCCCCACAGCCTGACTGGCCGGCACCGGGGCCACCGGGATCTTCGCTTCCGGTGTCTCCGAGGGTGTGGGTGCCACTGGTGCAGTCTCGGCCTGGATTTCGCCTGTGAGCTCTTGCCGGAGCAGGCGGACCTGCGAGAGACAAGCTGCTCGGCCCTCTCACATTCGCTCGTCTTTTGCACTCCTGTTTGCTCTTTTCCCCCTTGCTCCCTCCGGAACAGCTTGCGAAGGAGAGTCATGCATCAACGTTCCGACCCTTCTCCGGTGCAGCTTGGCCTCCGAAACCAGATCTGTCACCGTCTCTCGCAGAAGGCGGGTCTCGTCGCGCAGCTCCACTCGGGCCGTCTCTGCCGGTGCCGCGCGCAAAGGCGTGATGGGACGGCGCGTGCACCGTCCTTGCCGGCCGCCGGCGAAAGCGCTGCACGAGCCAGAACTCTGCCAGTTGAAGCTGCAGGCAAGTGCAAGGCACGGCAACAGGATCCAGGGTCTCCGCACACGCCGCATCATCTGCTTCGCTTAGTGTTTTGCAGTTGCACACTTGCAAAGGTTTATGATGTACTACTTACTAGTTGCTAGTACGTGCCTCCAGGGACTTCAGCGAGCACATAATGTGGGTTGGGAACAGGATGCATGTTTCCTGCAAGCCGCTACATCCAGCATGGCATCGGTGACAGAGTGCCTGCGTGCTTCCGAAACAGCAAAAGCGGTGGAAGCCGGACTTTCAGCGACAAAGGCATGCTGTTTGGCTGTCGCGTCTGGGCGGCGATGGCCCTTTGCAGATTGCATGTACCCTGAGAACCTTCATGCTGACCGAGGTCGTTACAAACAAGGATCTCATACGGCGATACCTTACACAGCCTTAAACTACCAAACAACGATGCGTGACGGGACGTCGTGCAGACTTGCTGAGTGATGTCGCGTAGCTCCATGCTCCTCCACAGAGCGCCTCTTGATGTCCCATGGTGTCTCCCTTTCTCGGCTGACCTTCTGCGCCGTGGCGGAGGTACAGTGGAAGCCCAGGCAGCCGGAGCTCAAGTTCGGGATGGGACAAACGGGATCTGCAGTCAGCGCCGGAATGTCTGTCAGGACGCTGTTCTGCAACAAGCAAGCTGTCTTGTCCTTCGGAACTTCATGCGTTCTTCTTCCCTGTAACACAAGGACCAGCTGCGCCGCTCAACCCCGGCTGGGCATGGCAGTAGCTGCCATCTCTGCCGCGCTGCTCACTTGCTGTTGCAGCAATGCCCCGAAATGAGCAAAAGCTGCTGACGCACTCTCCCGGTGGCTCCCCTTCCACAAATCAGTCAGCGTTTCCGGCGAGCCTTCACTTACGTCCTCTTGCTCGAACTTTGTCTCTGCAATAGGCTCCATCTTGCTCTCCCTGACCGTGCTGCCCGAGTCCTGCAGCAGCTCGCCTACACGGAGCAGTGCGTCGTCCATAAGCCCTGAGACCGAGTTCCGCAAAGAGCGCAGTGCTGTGGAGGCGCTCGAGGTCGCCGTCTCGTCTGTTTCGTGGTGTTCGCTACGGGTCTCCGTGGGTTTGGTGGCGACCATTTGCTCCAGAGGCTTGAAGCTGGAGGTTGGGCGCCTCCGAGCCTTGCGCTGGCCAGAGCCGAAGCCCTGGGACTCGGAGTTTTGTGAGTCTGAGCCTCCTGAGCCTCGTGAGCCATGCGAGCCGGAGCCCAAAGAGCTCTCAGAGGCACGGCCGCTCCAAACCTCGCTCCCTGCACTGGAGCCATGGCCATGACGATTTTGGGAGTGGGAAGGGCTTCCGCCGCCCGTGCTCCAGCACTTCAGCTCTGCGCGTAGCTGCCCGACAGCAGTCTGCAAAGAAAGTGTTTTTCCTTGTGTCTTGGCCTCTTCGCTTCGCAGCTCCTCCTTTAACAGATCATTCCTTTCGTTGATTTGCTTTAGCTTCTCTCTCATCTGCTTCAGCATTCTGGCCTCTGACTCCTCAGCCTCCAGAACCTCCGAAGCCAGCAGGCGCTGCTCCTGCGCCCAACCATGCGCGGCATCCTAGGGCAGGATTCCCCGGTAGAGATGAACACAAACGAAGAAACAAACAACCTTCATCGGAAGATGCTGCAATCCCGTCCTCTTCTGCAGTCTTGATCTCTGCCAGCTCCTGATTAAGTTCTTGAAGCCGCATCCGACCATCCTCACTTTGCGATTTGCCCCGGTGGCGGCGTGGCGTGGAGATCGACCGGGATCTTGCATTCTCGTGTTCCTCCAACTCCTCTGCCATGAGCTGGTTCCGAAGTTGGAGTCGCTCCAGCTCATGCTGGGCCCTGGCTTGCGGCCGTTTCTCAGAGACGGGCGTGGATCGCTCCTCTGCGGCCTGCTCCAGCTCTTGCCGACAAGACTCCTGAGCAGTCAGGACCTAGTGTAATGTAACGACTTCAGTGTACAGCAGACTTCAATGTAAGTATGCGCTGCTGAAACCCTGAGATGTAGGGACTGGCACTGCAGAGTGGGCGAGGAGCCCTGCAGCAAGGGATTCAACTCGAGGAGCGCGGCTCTTACAGCGCATGTTCCTATGAGGCAACTCGCAGGGCATGTCAGCCACGGCCCATGCTACGAGTACCTGTGCATGGCGGAACACAGACTGCAGACATGATGTTGGAGTTCCCCGGCATGGCAAGCACAATGACTGCCTCCGTAGAAATGAAACCGAACAGGAGACACGGCACCTCATCTCTCAGCACACCTCCCGACATGACCCACATGCTCTTGTGCCGCGATTCCAAGCTCTGCCGCAGCGCTTGCTCCTCAGCCAGAAGACGTTGTCCCTGATGCCCGGCAGTTTGTAGGGCTTCCTGCAGTGCAAGACTCGGTCCCGTGCTACTTTCTCCTTGCCGCAAATGCAAGCGAATTGTTGGCCTTGCGCTTGAAAAGACAAAAGCTAATGGAAGCAAGCAGACACAGCGACCGCAAGCATTCGAGCCCGATCTATACCATTCCGCTATGCTGTCCTGGTTGTCAGCGTGCTGAGCTTCGGCCTTCGCGAGCGCTTCACGAAGTTCCGGCACACTGGGGCAGCTTGGGGCGGCCATGGCAACAAACTCGAGCGTCCGATATGTGCGCTGTCATCACACAGCCTCTATAAAAACGTTTTGACACAACAAGGCAGAGCTCAGGACCCGTGCCACACCTACTACAATTACAACTTCGGAAACGTGCAGCAGCCTTGCGTGTTTCGGCCACAGAAGCTGACAGTACAGCACCAGTCGGGTGAGCCGACTCATCAGCAGTCAACTCATCCTAATATACATAAGAAATATGCGGGGCTGTCGTAACAGCTCGCTGAATTAGTCCTGCGTAGTTCGCTGACCTGTCAAAGACTTTATGACCTGCCAAAAAACGTTCATTGGCGGTGGGACGTGCGCCTGTGCTAAAGGCAGTGCCATTCCGTCTTGAAGCCCCGTCAGGGCACGTCCGCGGTGAGAAGGCCTTACGTGCTCAGCACGCTCCCTGATAGCAACTCGTTGTGGCTCATGGCCCGATGGCTGCCCTGGTGGCACTCGAACAATAATGCAGTCACTTCTCGTGCTGAGTTTCGCAATGCGCAGCCACAGCGGAGCCGATAGTGTACAAGTGCACCGAAGCTGGCCACTTCTGGCTAACAAGGTCCGGCGACACCCACTCCGGCTGGGTCGGCGACCTGACATATCTCCACGGTTCGATATGTAAGGTGAGAAGACTCCCGGATGCTGCACGCCTGTGGCGCATAGTACGCGGGCATGGCCTGAGCCACATCAGTCGAGGTCGTGGCAGGCTTTTGCTATCCTCTGCTTATGATTATTCCATAGGTGCGTATCTTTATGCATTGTGCTGTTACACGATACCCATTGGTTGACAGGAAGTCGCTCAACAATGCGGCTTTGGTGTCGGATGGTCTCCAGTACTGCGGAGCATTGAGCATTGCCGAGAACAGCGGAGCAGCGTGCCGCTGTTCGGGTACTATACTACTATACTTCTGAGACGGATGCCACCTAGCAGAGTCAACCGTGCGGACAGACTGACTCAAGACATCTGCGGTAAGGTGCGTTTAGCAAGGACCCATACAAGCAAATGCAAAGACAACTCCTATACCAAAGCACTGCAAGTAAGGTTCGTAGGCTACGGAGGTCAACACGGCTTCCCTTATCAAGGTACAAAAGACCGGGGATTTTGACAATACCCTTCACTCACATGCATGGACAACATGACAAGAGTGTCCAGGAGTCTGGGACAGCGTGAATCAACAAGAATAACTGGAAGCCGTGGATAACCAAGTCAGGCCTTAGCATGTCCATTTACCTGATTTGACAGCCAGGGCGGTACGACAGACCAGGGGATGCAACCGGTAGTGTGCAAATGCCGTGCATATGTTCCGCGGGCCTGCTGAGCATAGTATGCCTGTGGCGCAGCTCGCGCCGGTTGAGGATATGCCTGAGTTGGACTGGCTATCCTGGCTCCTCAACTCTTGGGCGGCGTACATGAAACTTCCCGTGATGTCGTCGAGTCGGACAGACCGATCGAAGCTATACCGGGGTACGCAAACTGCTACGTCTAGTGCTGCGACGGCTTTCACTGCAGCTACAGAAGCAGCAGCACCAGCACCCTCACAGAAGCCACTGCCACCACCACCGCAATCATCACCACCCTGCCACAAATCAGCAACGGGGGCACCACTAGCAGCTGCATTGTAGTGATTTTGGTCGTCGGCATCATCATCACCATCAGCATCACCATCCACGACAAGATCTTGACAGTCGCCGTCATGATGATGACCCTTACGATGACGCCTCATTGCTGCGTGTTTGTCGACCCGTTCGGGAGTGAGCATTCTCCAAAAGGCCAAGTGGCTGGTGTGGCCTGGCGCTCAGCCACTAATCCTGCCGCCTAGCAGAGAGGTTCTAGGTTCAAGTTGGCGCTGGTTGATCGATTTACTTGGATAACAGGCGAGGGCTACGGTTTACTATTGCTATTGCACAAGCGGATATACTTGTGCTATGCGGTTCAGGAATCTGTGATGCAAGGACCAAAGCAACCTGCCTCAAGGTTATACTGATGCCGGCGGTTGGCTCTCAACTGTAACTCAAGCGCTAGCCGGTGGCTCCGGTCGTTATCATTTACCAGGCCTCCGACAGTGCAACATGTCTATGCGAGTGTAAGAGAGGCAAGGAATGAGCAGATATTGGTTCGCAGAAGCCGGACGCCGGATCGTCAAGCAATTTCTTGAGTTTCAAACTTGGGTGCCATACAGATGAACAAGTCTCTGCAAACTCCAAAAAACTCAGCCGAACACGTCGCCGAAAATGTGACATTCAATCTCAGATCCCCACCTGTTGGGCATACTGCTCTTGCATGGCTCGCTGCTGCTGGGCAAAAGCCTGGGCCAAGAGATTAAGAATTGGAAGGATTTCATGTTCTGGCCCTGAGCGATCTTTCAGGCTGAGCCCAGGACCTCCTTTTGCCTCGCCAGCTCGCGCTGCATCTCAGCCTGCATGCTGTGGCACAGCATGGCACGGCAATCGAAGATTCCTCTGTCTGCTCTGGCCTGCTTCTCAGCTGCCCGCTTCTTGTGTTCATACCTGGAGTCAGAAGATTGCAAAAGAGCAAGCCGGCTGCGAGCGGACTTGGGCACTGGGTCCGAGCAAAATCATCGGCGACCCGTTTCTGCTCGTACTCCAGCGTTGCTTGCGCTGCCTTTGCCGAAAACCCAGGGCCAAGGCTGAACCCCTCTCCGCTCTCTCTGCTCCCTCTTTCGCCTGCTGGTCCAGGACAGCCTTCCTTTCAAAGGCTGCCTGTTGAAGGCCCATGAGCTGATAGTTGGCCTGTGGCACAACAGCGACACGATCTTGAACACTTCGCAATGCTTCTGCATCTGAACTCCGCGTTCGGTGACTTTCGACAGAACTGCGACAAGCTGTGCCTAGCATTGTCCCACTCGGACGCACCCACCGCCTGCTGGTCGACGCTCATCTCCTGTGCTTTCAGCTGCTGGTCCACCTGGCAAGCTTCTCCCAATTCGATAGCCATTCGGCCGGCATATCCTCAGGTCGTGCCAACCTGCAAGAAGTACTGCTCCTTCTTCATTTCTGCTTCCTGCCACATAAGTACGTTCGTGCTATTGCCATTGTATTCAAACGAAGGATGTGCCGGTCGATTTCCCCTGGGCCTGCCGGAGGGCTTGCTTCTTAACCTCGTTCTGCTGCTCAATCATCTTGATGCCCTGGAGACCGAGTGCGCTTCAGTGCTCTACCTTTCGAGCACCGTTGCGCCTGATCGAGCTGTGCATCTAGGCTCTTCTCATAGGCGTGTTTCTGCTGCTCCACAGCTTGTGGATCTGGAATCCTCAGAATGCCAGGAACTCAGATGGCCGTGTCTGATCAACTTCAGAACGAGGCCAAAGCCCCTCAGTGAGTCTCGGCGGCTGCACTGGTGGCCCGGACCTGAGTCGAGCAGTGCTCGGCAAACTATAAAACACAATTTTGCAGGTGCCTTCACTTAGCAACGGACGCCTGTGGTTGTTGTGCAGCAGGCAATGCTATGCCAGGAAGCTGGCCTGTCTGCTGCCTGGACAACCAGAAGGCCCACCCCGAGACCAGTGATATCTCAAATGAGCAGCAACAGACTGCTGAAAGACCCCTTCAAACCAACACAGACTGCGACGTACTGTTCTGCCCCTTTCCACAGCTGCTTACGAGCTGCTGCTTGAAAAAATATGGCACCATCCCCTGTACCAACTTAGGCAGAGCTGCAAGAGTGGCTGGGTGCCGGCCATTGCTGAAGTGGAAGGTGCTGGCTGGTAGGAAACGGCTGGGTACCTCGGCCGTCACACCACCACAAGGCTAGTGGGGCTGGACTGCCCCCTCGCCGATAACTTACTCATGACCACAGTTATCCTGCTTGCAAAGCTTCCATATGCTTGGGTGCACGCGCTGCTGGCTGTGGGGAAGATACCGTGACGCCGGGCAGCTGCGTGGGTTGCCTGGCTGTGCGGCGTGCGCTTCATCTGCAGTCCTCCCAGACACCTGCCTCACGTGAAGGTCATGGCGCATGCTGTGCAACACTTCTGATTCACATGTTGTGGGGTCCCGCTGCTTCGGATGCATCGCGATGCTCAGCTGCGGACGCTTGGGGTTGCGCTGCTGTCACTGTGATGGCCGGTATCGCAGAAGGCTGCCTCAGCTTGACGAACCAAAGACACACATCCGGCACATTACAGGTAAGCGGTAGGTCTATTGAGACGTTCGGGCATCCGCCCGAGATCAGGCAATGGGATGTAGGGCATGTGGGAACTAGGCAGGCTTCAGCGTGCCACGTTTAGCGGCAGGCTCTGCAAATGCGGGCTCTGCCCAGTCAGTGGAAGGCTTCCAGACGTGACGAGTTTTCAGCAGTGGGCGGAGGCCAACTCAGCTCGAGCAGTAGCAAATGCCGAGTCTGCAGCAGCCTGTCGTCGGTCCTGCTTTGCAGCCATCGTTTGACTTGAGCTGAGAGCCAGGCGTAGATGCTTGGTATGCGGCGGGCTTGTAGGATGTGCTCGGGCACCTCAATTCTAAGCAGTCTGCTCCATGCTTTTTCGTCAAGAACAATTTGTCAGTTTGGCCTTCTTAAGATCAAACACCCTTCAAAGCCCGCGGCGGGGATCCTGCCACCTGGTACGTGATCGGCTGGCCCCTGTCATGGCAATCGCGGCATGCGTGCAAACTGCTGAAGAAAGGAAGGGTCATCCCGCATTGGTGAATCAACAATCAGGGAAGGACGAACTCCCATGCCAGTTCTGCGCAGTCGTAGACACTGCAGTGCATGGGGCCGCCTAAGGTCTTCACAGTCGTTCAGGTTCGAAGCAATGTGCATGTACAAGCAGAGGTTTGCAATACTAGGAATGCGCGGTCATGTTTATAAAAGAGTCTGTCTGTTGCTAGCGTGTGGCCACGTCCATAAAGATTTCTGTGACACCTGGCGATTACCAGTGGTTGCCCGTCCACTTTTCGAACAGCGAGTTCTCCTCACAAACTCCTTCTCGTCAGTCTTTCTTTCTTCCGGGGCTCGTTATCTCTCCTCGCTACCACGCCGCAGGAAGAGCTGTGTCCATGACCTCCTCCGCACGTGATCGCGCACCTGCAACCTCCATGCAGGTTCGACTTTCGACGGCGGCTTGATCATCGAAGGCTCGGCGATACTGAAGCTCACTTTCTTTCATTCACAAGGGTAGAGGAAAGGGGGGCGACCCCTTTCCCCGCGCTCCAGGACCCCCCCCCCCCATATGTTATGGGAATGCGTTTCAGAAAATGCTATCCAGGCACATTCGCCTCGATTCCCTGTAATGAATCAATCCGTAATTATGCACCGCGACACATCGATATTTGGACATGTCAGTCGCTCGTGAAGCAGTGTTGTACCCTTCAAGGAACTTTGACCGGAAAGCAACGCGACAAAGGTAAACGAAGCATTGCGATGGCAAGACGAACCTAAGGTTAAACACCACCTGCATAAACATTACCCATCGGGATACACAAACATGCCTTTCGAAGGCCTGTGCACGGCCTCACTATTGGCTACTCTCTCTTTCTTTCCACAGGGTTGGGGTGCAGGGGAGCAAGCCCCCCTACACCGCGCGCAGGTGCGCCCCCGCCATT
>CAJNDV010034107.1:47102-66366 GCA_905221635.1 Symbiodinium sp. CCMP2456
CCCCCTACTCTCTCTCTCTCTCTCTCTCTCTCTCTCTCTCTACCAGGCAAGAGGAAATTCGCGGACACCCCCCTCCCCTCTCTCTCTGTCTCTCTTTCTTTCGCCAGGGCTAGGGACAAGGGGAACAAGCCCCCCTCGCCCGCGCGCCTTAGCGCCCCCGACATGTGGGGAGCGAAAGGTGAGATCCTCATGCACTACCAAGGCAGAGGCGGCTCGCGCAAGAAGGATGCGCAACCAGCAGGTACAGCACCAAAGTAGACAGTAATACAGTTCAATGCGCTCCGACTGCACTTTGTAGGCATGGTCTGTCAGTGGGATGGCATGCCATCCCGTCTCTTTCGGCTATGCCTTCTAGAAGGGGAAAGGCCTGAACATCACCAGTGTGAAGCTCAGGGAAATATGAAAACCAGGACCGAACTTCACCGAAAGAGGAGGAGAGGTTGTTCCCCTGTCTCGACATTGAGAGCATCCAGCTCATGCGCCCTGAAATTCTCCCATTCTGTCCAGCTGAAGTGCAAAGCGGAAATTAAGACACCCTGCAAACAAAACCCCCGGGAACCTACCAAAGACAACAAACCTGAACAGAATGTCCTAGGGGTATTCCCCGGTTCAGAGAACACGGCGTCATGAGATCAGAATGTGGACTACTTAAGGCTCTTTGATTTCACAGAAGTGGGCTGGGCACCAAGAAGCACCAAGCGTGAACTACAACGAAAACAACAGAAACTAAACAAGGGCTGCCCAGTCCCTGCTACCTTCAAGGAGCCTCTGCACATGAACAGCACTCTCCTTTGCCCCAATTGTCTCACTTGCGAAGTCGACAACGAGGAGGGGGGAAAAATGAGTCAAAGCCACAAAGAAAAACCCCAAGCCCAGGGAACCTTCTGAAGTCAAGAAACCTGAACAGAAAGGAGGGGTCCTCCCCTTAATTGTGGGAATGGAGAGGCTGTGTCCCGGTTCATCAACTTTTCACAGCGGCTCTCAGGAGGGCTCATGCTTGGCGTTGTCCAGCGGGTGTCCCCGGCAGTCAATCGTCATGGGACTCAGCATCGTCCATGGCTGCATGAAGACGTCGGCGCCGGTGGGAGGTGGCACCAGGGGTTGCTCCCCCTTCGATGCCATAGAGCTCGCCAGGTCGGAAATCCTGGGTCTGGATCAGCACCGTGCTAGCTTCAGACTCCGCCACCGAGGAGGGTAGTCCCCCATCTTGTAGAGATCCATCTGGTAGAGTGGGACTATCACCCGCGGTGAGGACAATGGGCGTTCCCCACAATGCTGTCGTCCATTGAAACAGCAGACTATGAGCTTGTTGAATAATGACTGCTCTTTGGTGTTCGACAAAGGGAAGGACCTGCTCGAGGAGTTGTTGTGCGCGGAGGATGTTGTAGGGGCCGACCTCCCCGGCATGTCTTGCATCCCCTCGCCTTGCAGCTTGCGGTCGAGCATGACGGCGATCGTGTAGTTCAGCAGGATCTTGCGCAGGTAGGTCTGGTTCGTGGCGTCCCGGTAGAAAACGAGGAGCTTGGCTACTCCCCGATGGTTGCTCATCCGTTCTGCGCTTCTTCGGAGAGGGACTCCCCGATCCTTCTTGAGGCCTTTTACTTGCCCCAAACTTCGTCTGGATCCAGCCCAGGAGCAGGTTCATTTGTCCACTAGCGCGGCTTGTGGCATGGAGGGTCTCAGTAAGCGCTTCTGTGATGCTGGCGACACCTCCTTCGCGGAAGGTGAGGCACTGCAGTGCCGTGCCGAGGCTCGCGTCCCCGTTCCACTCAGCAGGACATCCTCTCTCGACACTGTGCAATGTAATATATGCATGACGGCTGGGACATGGCTTGAAAGGAGAGCGTCCCCTGTGCAACCGCCAACTGCAACTATGGGCCGAGGGACTAAACCACAAAGGCAACCAAAACAAAAAGGGGGGGGGGGGAGTGTAGGGCAGAAGTTTGCACGTCAAGGCATCAACTGCTATGTCATGGACCAGTACCCCAGCGAGGAGCCACGACAATGGCTAAGGCTTCATCGTCAGCAGATGAATAATGGGGCCTATACCCACTCCGTCGGGAGGAGTTAGGGGCAAGGTTAAGCGCCCCTGGCAAGGTTAACTGGGCTCCGCTTGCCCAAGGAGGGTCGAAGGCATCGAGGAATGCCTGTTGTAACCTGTTCCAGGTGTTTCTGTCTGACGCGGTAACCCACCATTGTGCACCAGCTATGGTAATGATGTGTCGCTCGGGGTCCCGATCGGGATTATGGTGGCCTTTGTGTCGGACGCCTCGGGGATATGGCCCCGGGATCTTTGCTTGCTCATCTCTCCACCACGCCATATCTCGCCACCTGAGGATGTGAAAAGTCGGCTGGGACGGAGCTCTGGCAATGTGCCCCCACAAGCCCCATTGCATCTGGAGGGCATGGGTAGACCAACGGAGGATTTTGTGCTGGTGAAGGAGGGCTCTCGCCCTGCGCATAGTGCGGACGTGCCAGGAATGCCAAGCTTCAGTGGCGGGGCGCTTCCCCGTTGTCATCGTTCTCACTTGGAGGAGCTGCGCGCTATTGGCCGATTGGGCGAGGGCCTTGTTGATGGGCCACGCAGCACATCCCCAGAGTGCAGCGCCACGGACGAGGCTTTGGTGCAGCAACAAGCGGTCACGGAGGGGTGCACGTGAACATAACACATGTTTATGTTGGTGAAAAGCTCTGCGCGCACGGGCCTGCATCTCCGCTACAATGGGGGACATTTCCCCAGACATGGAGACAGGAGCACCGAGGATGACCATAATGTCATCTGGGCCGCCTGGCTTGACGGAGTGGCCTCCGATCTCGAAACGAAAAGGGTCGTTCTTCTGGTTAGAGATGACTTGGGTCTTTTTGGCATTTATTCTAAGGCCAATCTCTAACAAGCGGCGTTCTAGCTCGGCAAGGATCTGTTGAACGTAGGAAGTATCATCCATGAACGCAGCTCCGGAGTGCGGGGGTGGACTGAGGGCCGCATGTCTGCCAACATGGGGGGGCGACCCCTGGTTCACTGAAATTAGGGTAGCGTCGAGGATCTCCCCGATCTCTGCTGCAAACAAGACTGGACTGTCGGGGCTGCCTTGCCTCACCCCGTTTGATTGCTCGATGCACACCTGATGTTTATGCACATAGAACTGGAGTTCGCGGGCTTCAAGGAGACTAAACCATAGCTTGGCTTCCCAAGGCATACCGCCCTGCTTGGCGATGCGGCGCATGACTAGATCTCCTAGTTCTTCCTGAGCTACAGAATCAAAGGCTTTGGCAATGTCGATCTTGACTATGTAGAAAGGAGTATGCCACTCATGGGCAACTCTCGCGAGTTTCCGTAGGGAGAGGATGAGTTCTACCCCCTGTTTGCCTCTGCTAGCCCACTGGTGGTGGCAGCACTGTTGCAGAAGGGGAACTCCCCTGAGTAGGAGCAGCTGTGACGTCCACTTGAGCAACGCGCTGGAAAGCGTGATCGGCCTGGTGTCGGACCACGTGAGTGGTTGGACGCACTTAGGCAAGAGGACCGAGGCCCCCTGCATGATCAAATGAGGGAGCTGGCCTTTATATAGCCCATCATTCAACAGCTCTGCGATCCTGGGGCGCCACACGGGATGCTCGAACATAAGTCGTAAGGCCTCAAGTGCAACACCGTCGGGACCTGTGGCTCGGTGATTTTTCCATCCTGCCATGGTAATTCGCATTTCAGCCTCAGTGAAAGGGCGCCACGGCGTGCGTTTGCAGAGGGCAGAGGCTTCTGCATGCAGGAGAGCCATGGCGCTCCTAGTTGTTTCTGGGGCAGCTTTGCAGAAAATTTTCCGCATGTGTGCTTCAAGCTGAGCTGACCAGGCCGGGTCATCGAGCAGGGCGTCGGCCCAGTTGGTTTTGGAGTCTTTCTTCTTAAGCGATCGGAGGGCGTCCCAGTGATGTTCACCGGCTTTGTCAGCCAGTTGACGCTTCCAAACCTTACACGTTCCTGCTGAAGTGATTTATGCACGGGCTTCCAGGCCTGGCGGGCTTGCATCCCCGGTGCGAACTCCTTAGCTTCTCGTCGCAGCTGCTTAAGTGCGCTACTCTCTCTGAACTTGAGGGACCGGTGCACCGGCACCGTGATGAGCTTAGCTGCATTGGCGATAGATGCATGCGGGTCCGCCTCCAGGGGGTCATGCTTGTCTAAAATGGACTCCGCTCCAGAGGCGAGCTGACGAGCGCACCAGAGGACCCCTAGCTTCGGTTGCTGCTTCAGGGGGAGTCGTAGGCAACATAGGATGGGTTCGTGGTCGGAGCTGGCCCTGTCTCTGTGTTGACCGACCCAAGCCCGCAGCGTGTGAACGCCACGCGTGGCGACATAGTCAAGTCTGCGGGGGGACATGGACGTGTTATATGGAAAGTAGGAAGGCTGCTCCACGTTCTGTGCAGGGAGGACGAGACTTTGTTCAAGACACCACTGAAGGATCCCCTCTGCCTGTACAGGAAAGGGTGCTCCTACCGAGGTGACCCCCGGGTTGCAGGAAGGTTTCATTGGCGTCCATCCCCAGCAAGATCCTGTCAAGGGCAAGGCTGGGGGATGAGTCCCAGTCGGCGAGGCATGAAGCGGTCTGGGCTATGGTGAACTTATGGGATATGTGCCCCGAGACAACGCCAAGGGTGCGATTGTCGGGACTGCGCAAAGTCATAGTGATGGCAGCTTTATGAATGCGGGTGTGCTCATGGGTACCTAAGACTTTAAGAAATGCAATAGCGCATCCTCTCCACTCATTTGTCAGCTTTCCGTGGATCAGCATCCACGTGTCGTTCTGGTCAAAGTTGGGCCCTCCTGTGGTCGTGATCTCTTGGAGAAGCACAATCTGAAGGCTCTGCAGTTCGGGTGTACCCCGAAAGTTGGAGAGGAAGTCCAGAGTTTTCTCCGGGCTCATCCCCCCGACATTCCAGGTTGCACAGTGCAAGGCGGCAGCTTCGTCTTGAGGCTTGCCCACAGCGCGCAGTGAGTGAGACGGTGGGGTTGTCCCCCTGTCATCATCTTCAGCGAACTCAGCGTCTAGTCACCGGAGGGCCCCTAGTAGGGGCTCCCAGGTTTTCTCCAACTGTCCTATCGGGACACCAAGCAGCTTTGCAATGGCTTTGAGATCAATCCAGCCGCATCCTGCTGTCTCCGCATTTGAGGGGCATGACGACGAACCGGAGCTGACCTTGTTGTCTCGGAACCAGACGGTCCCGGTCGCCCATTCAGGCTCAATCTGGGGCAAGGTAGAAGAACCACCTGCTTCGATGATCAAGCGCTTGACTTTCCCGGCCAGTGCTGCTCTGCGTCGTCTCTCGGGCGGTTGACTGATTGTAAGCCATAGTCGGGCCATGTTGCCGTCGGGTTTGCGGCCCAGCGTTACGTTGGCGGCGGCCACCCGCCGGATGCAGAGCTGCATTCGCTGGCGCATGGCTTCATCACTCTCTCCATCATTAGGTGTTGTGGGTATCAAGACAAACCCACGTCGAACTCCCGGCACGAAAGCGTCCGTCATGTTGAGTTGTAGCTGCAGATCCCGTGCCATCTCATTCGCTTTCTGGAGGACCTCGCTGGCTTGGGTCTCGGGAGGCCAACCTCCCATAATGAGGGCCGGAACTCTTCCAGAGTCTGCTGTAGACGGGGTGCTCCCCGAAGCTTGGACACCTTTAACGGTGTTCTCGAGGAAGCTGATTCTCCCCGCCATGGTCTTGGTGTCATTGGCGATGTCTGCGATGCGTAGGGCTTGCTCGGCTTGGCTTGTCGAGAGGGTTTCGACGGCCTGGAAGGTGCGATCATTGTGCTGCTGGAGATTACGCTCCACTGCTGCAACTCGGTCAGAAAGCCCTGTGACAGCCCCCTGGATTTCTCCCCTGACCACGTCGCGAATGGCTTCCAAGCTGAGTCCTTCATCGTGCACTGCTCTCTTCTTTGGGGGTGATTCGGAAGGCGGTCCCATGCCCCCCTGTCTGAGGCTGTCCGTCATCGCGATAAAGGGCAGGCTCGCAACAAAGAAAGGCTCAATGAGTAGGCTCGCCGACCCCGAAGAGATCGAGGGTTGTCAAAGTGCAGAAGGAGCAGGGCACGGCCGCCGTACAGGAGCGATGCACAACTAGGTCCCCGGCAGAAACCTCCGGCTGGAAGGGCGCACACTTCACCCTCTTGGTGCACTGCAATGGCAAAGAGAGAGGCGGCACAGGCAAGAGAGGTGCAAGCGCCCCGGTTGAGGATCGGGGGGCCCCGAAGAAGAAAGGATCGAGACAGAAGGGAGGGCAGAGAGGCCCCCACGTCCTTGGACCACTTGAGCCAAAATGCCTCTCTGTCTCTCTCTCTCTATATATATATCTCTTTCTTTCTTTCTTTCCATCTTGCCTCCTTGTTGCTTCATCTTTCTTCGTAGCATGAAGGAATTCATGGGGCGCCTCCTAAGTTGGGGCCCTCGACAATGCAACATGGGGTCTGCCCGAGTCGACCCCATCACCCCATCCCCAACACCTGGAGATGCAGATAGCCACGGAAGAGTTCTACGAGCGATTGCTGACCCGGACCTGGTATGACCTGGCATTACTTACCAGCACTCCCACTGCCCAGTTCAGTACTTGCCTCCGATGACCTGCAGCTACGTCAGCTACGTCTTGGCTGAGTTCTGAGCCGTGTAGGACGCGGGAAGAGGAGAGGCTGCGTATTGGACAGCCGGACTGCTCGTGATTGGATAATTCGGATAGCTTGTTGTGACCGTCCTCAGTTACCCCAAACAGTCTTACCACTCACAAGACTGCTCTTGTGCAACGGACCAGGGTGGGATCAAGCAGGGCAGGAAGCCTTCGTCCCAAACACTTGGAGTATGTGAGGCCGAGGCTCGTGTAGGCGTTTGTGCTGGTGTAGGGATAGGCTGTGATCGGGACCGATGTTGTCACCATTCCAGTTGTCGCAGCCTGCCGAGCATGTCTGAAGAAGACTGCATTAAAACCTTGCAGACAAGCACTTTGGTCCCTCCTTGCTTCTTTGCAGACTGTGAGTTTGTTGCGGCTCGGCTAGGGGCCGCGCCGGAGCTGTGCCAGCCATAAGCTGTGCGTACTCCTGGATTCGCTTCTGGCATTACCATCACAGAACTACATGCGGTATCTGACCGCACCATTCTGTCAAGATGAACCTTTCTTGGACATCCCCTTCGGACTGTGACTGGTATGGCAGCTCTGGCTCGCAGACTCCTCTTGAGAGATCACCGTGTACCCTTCTGCTGCCTCCTTGGTGGAAGTAACCACGAACTTTACTGATGATTATGATTCAGATTCTTGATGCATCGCTGGTGATTGCTTTCTGGGAAAATCTGAGTGGCGCACGCTCCCACCTTGGGCAAAAGCATGCTAACAGAAGGACCCTCATCGGCTTCTGTCCCAGAAATGCTGAAGAGGCGGCCAGCCACTGCTGTGGTGGCCATCGCAGCCATCTGCCGCAAACTCCTGATTCATTGATATAGCAAAGATCCCGAGCTGCAGTCAATTTCCGGCAGCGACCGCGGCACCCTGCCTGCGGACTTGCCTCGCTGCGGCTCTGGCAGCTGTATCACTCTAAGCGGAAGCGCTCTGAGCCTAAACCGAGCTGAGCTCAGAAGCCACGGGTCCGAAAGCTGCACGGACTATCACGCCCGCGCCCCGCGACATCCCGCGACTACGCGTCACTCATGCTGCCGGTGCTGCAGATACTGCAGGCTCCTCTCAAAACCATTGCCAGTCATGCACTGACGAGAACACAATACACAAGTTTTCGAGTCCATGCATGCGAGTTTGCAGGCGTCTGTGCTACCGGGGCATCGTTTGCCTCACAGTCTGGGTCAAGTTGACCGCGCCCCGAACAAGCGGGCAGCAATGACACAAGGTCCAAACATGATTATGCGATTGTCTTGAACGCTTGAGCTACGTGTCATGATTGAAATTGCGTAAGGCGCCATATTTGCTCAACTCTGTACTACTCGTCGTCCAAAGCCGCCCCAGGCGACCAGTTTCGCCTGGCCTCAAAGCCTGAACAGTGGACTACCGACTCCGTGAAAAAGACGCAGGGGTCATCTTCCGGGCCACGTTTGAAATACTAGTGGCCCGCGTGGAAGAAACACAAGGCCCTGCGTTTCAAGAAAGCAGGCATATGCCGTGCGAAAATGGGTCTTTATCATAATCCAGAATTCCGATTTTCTGATTGCCACAGCCGTTGTAGATTCCTACATCAACTTCGTTGAAACTCGACCTTGGCATCGTCTCGCTACACTGCATGGCTTGCCCACCACAAACACGGACACCAAGCTGCAACAGCTGTGGCAAAAGCTAGGGCTTGATTCGCTCAGTCTTCCTTTCCCTGCTGTGATCTGCCCTGCTGCAACCTTGAATCCGCCTAGACACAGCTACACCCGTCCCCACACCCGTTGACAGCTACGGCAGCTACGGGCTTCGGCAAACATAGCGCATCCACCCCACATCTCGTCGCTAGCTGGTGCTATGTTCCAGAGCAGCTTCACGTGGACTCCTGCACAACCACGGCCATCTGCAACTTGAGAGGTGGCTACGAAAGCTCAAGTCTAGAAGGGATGGGGAGGCATCTGGCTCGTGGCTACTGGCGGGATCAGGCTGTACATCCGAACGCTGACCTGACAGTTCCGTAACATGTCCTAGTGGTGTTTGAGCTGATATCACGGAAATTAAGCTCTGTCACACACAACTTTTCACTCAACTCCCTGCCATCTCTTCTTGACACATTGGTTTCAACTGGTTGGTCTATGCGGGAGAAATTAGGCCATGGCGGGGCAGGGATGACCCGTCTCGCGAGCTCGGGAAGAGATTGCTTTCATGACTCATGAAGGCACGCCACGGCAAGGCATGGTAGTTCCTACCATTCAATTTGAGGCCTTGAACAGCTATAACAGCTGAAGTTACTGCGGAGTCTTCATGAGTCTTCATCGAGAAGCGGTCTGCGTGATTATGTCCTCGCCACCCGAAGTCTTCGCAGCTGCCTTCTCTGCCAGCGCTTTCGCCTTCTCCTCCAGCCTCGGCAACGACTTCCTGCAAGTTACCACAACGAAAGAGACCCGCTCAGTGGGAAAGTCTGCACATAAAAATAACACGCTTGCAACACGTTTTCCAACAACAGTCCCAGAGGGTCACAACGAACAGGCACTAAAGCCCGAACTTCTCGGCCAGCTTCTTCTTCTCTCGGATCTCAATCTCGGCGCGTGGTGCTAATGAGCTACCACCAGAGGCTGGTAAAATCCACGATCGAGAACTTCATGTACGGCGTGAAGGTAGCAAGCTTTCATGCCGGGGCGCCTCTCGAATCATTTCCTCGGCCTTCTGGAGTTTCACCTGATTCTGCCTGGCCGCAGCTTTGAGGCCAAAGGTGCGACCGCTTTCAAGCTGAGGGTGGACGTCGTTTGGGCTCTTCGGTCCGTGCGTGACGCTTGCATCTGTAATCTGGCCGGCATGACTTGTATGTTTCAAGGTCAGAAGTGACCTTGGACCTTATTTCTTGATCGGCTTGACATCTCGCCGATGTGTACCGGCAAAACGAAGTGCTGTGAGCGCACGACGCAGGCTCAATCTTCAGGGCCTTTGCCCACTCCTCTGCATTGGCCTTGTTGACCTCCACGCCACCTTGGATCCATTACATCCAGAAGCATCACCCGAACAACAGTCCACGGTCGAAGGCTGCAGCTCAGTTCCATGATGCGGAACAAGCCAATGCTGTAGGTCATGCTGTAGAGCGAAGACCTCTGCAGGCCAGAACTGCAGCATCTACGAACATCGCTTAGCGCCGCAGGCATCCGCAGGCCACTGGCTGGATCTGCTCGAACGCAGTGCCGATCTTGGCATCGGAAGGCTTGGCCGTGCCCTAGCGCATTTTCTGGCCAGCAGGCATCTCGAGCGACAGACTGGGGCTGAAATCAGTGCGTGGGACAGCCTCCATGTGCTGCAGGATTTCAGCTGGCGAAGTCGAGCCTAAGACTACGACTTAGGTTGAAGAACCTTCCATGATATAACGGAATACACCTGCTGTGGCCGCGGCTGGCATACTTGGCAACAGCTTCTGCGTCAGCAGTGACCTCTCGTGGGTTCTGAAATCTCTGCGTTTTTGCTGCCACGACCGGGCCACCTGGTCCGGCTTCATTCCCATGGCGGTGTTCAAGGCCTTCCAAATCTTCTCTGACTCCTCACCTGGGCGCTGCCGAGCTGCTCCGACCGGATTCGCTTACCGAAGGCTCGAACTCATGACAAGCTTGTCGTAGTTGCCCATGAGCCCGCTGTAGAAGTGCCTCCAAGCTCACAGCAGGCCAGGGTGCCAGTCGCTTGAACGCACTCAAACGCAGCAGGAACTCCGGCACGACAGGGGCCTCATCCCAAGTCCAAAGATTGCGTCGTACTTGAAACGGGAGTCCACCATGGTCAGGTGCTGACAGCATCAGCGAGTATTGGGAAGGGTTCAGGAAACAGAAGCATGACCTTCTGAATGTATCTGAACGTTCTGCCATCTGCATGGAAAGAAGGCGCTGCAAGGCTTCTCCCTGATCGCCAACCGACGGACAGCCAGTGTCTGTCCGTCTGTCTGTCAGTCTGGCTGTCTGTCCGCGCGCATGCGCGTGCGTGTGTGTGGGGGTGCGGTGGGGTGGGGCGGGAGTCTGTGTGTCTGTGTGTGTGTGTCTTCCACACAGAGGGCGGGGCCACTTGAGTGATGAAATCAACCAGGAAACTCCTGTACCTCAGCAGGTCAAAGCCATCAATGGCCTTTATGTGCTCATAGGCATTCCCCGCTTCAACACGCTGATGCAGCCAGGGCTCATCGGGAGCACCGGCGGCTTCGGGTAACCCTGTGACCAGGGAAACGTCCCAGCAAAACACTGCGCTCTGCCTTCCACCTGATACGTCCTGATTTCTCCCCACGGCACTGCCAACAAGCCGCCTTGTAGAACTCGTCAATAGTCTCAGACACTGTCTTGACCTTCTTCCACGTTAATCAACGGACAGAAAGTGCCGAGAGCAGGATCCAGCCGACAACCACACGGCCCAGGCCGGGTTCTTGAGGCTGTCAACCACGGAGGCTTGCCGAGCCGTCTTGTGCGCCTGGCGTGAACGCAAGTGAACAACTCCCCTGCTTGTGCCCTGCCCGCGCCTGCTGTCCCGTGGGCATTGAGCCGAGGAAAGAGAAACCTTCGTGCTGGATCGTCGCGGATGCGGCGAGCGCGAGGGCTCTGACTGACAAAATCCGAAAGGGACTGCTAGAATTTACATGAAATTCTCATCACATTGACAGAGGACTGGGTCGAAGTCTGCGGACTACGTACTCGGGTTGGTCTTCTTGTCTTTACCGGAGCAGTTGCATCTTTCGCTCCACGCAAGCAACCTTGCCAACTGCTTAGCAGCACGGCTGCGACCACTGCGGCCAACCTCGGGCACACGCTAGTAGTGGCTCAGGTTCATACCAAGAACGGAATATTCACCTCCCACTCCGAGCTCTTTGCCACGAAGGGCGACGTCGTCGCAAAGCGGCGTTCATGGCGGCTGGCTGGGCCCTGTGCAGCTGGCCCATCAAAGCACTTTCAAGCTGCCTCCTCACTCCGTGACGGAGGCTTCACGGTCTCAGCGGGCCTGTACATCATCTTAGAGGCCTGGGAGCACGTCAGGGTGCACGAGCAGCAGACGCGATCTGATACGAGGCAGGATGTGCATCTTAGGCAAGAGCCAGAGTTATGGTCGCGGGCGGCTGGCTGGTGTTTCCCCGAGACTCTGAGCACAGGCGGATGGTGGCGGCGGAGCTCTGGAGCACTCCAAGCCAAGGGCGGCACCGCTAAGTGGCGCGTCTCTCATGCTTGCAACACAATCTCCAAAACACTGCTAATTATGAGGCAGGGATCACGCCCAGGAACCCCTCACCTTTCGCCTTTGAAACCCAAGCTGTTCAACAATCCCGCTCAGCGCACTCATTTTCTTCACGTCACTGAGCCCCTTCATCGCCTGACAGGGACCGGATGCTCGGTGTCAAACGCATCGCAGTCGAGTCCAATTGTGCGGAGGGACGAGCTGAGCCAAATTGAATTGCTGCAAGCTACTACAAGACAGGAACGTGCACAAGCTTGCGGAAGCGTATGAAAAACCAAGATATTCAAGGCTGTCCCTTGCGATTCCGACCCCACACGGTAGCCGAACCCTCAGGCCTTCCAGCTTCTCTTCTGCCGTCCTCACCTCTGCTTCGAGCTTCGCCTTTGCACAAACTAACATCGAGTCTTGCAAGACTTAAGCTGATGAATAACAAAATTCAGAAGACCTGACGACCCACCTTGTCCTCTGCCGTGGGATCAAGTCGGATGAGCTTGTTGCAGCCGGCGACCAACTCCTGGCAAGTCAACGCCTTCCGTGAAGCCTGTCCCTGACCCAAAAGCCAAGGAAGGACTCAGAAAACACGTGGCTCAGGCACTGCGCGGTTTACGCGGCCCTTGCGCTTGAGCCAGGCTGCAACTTCACCCATTTCCTGCGATCCAGGCCGAATTCAAGCAGAGTCTAGCGCTCGACCCTCATGGCCCCCTGCAATCAGCAGCACGACACTTTAAAACGCTGGCATCGTATAGAAAGAATGACCTGTTGTGAGACTGTTCCCCTTATGGTACATCCGGGTCTAGGGTTTAGAACTGGCTACGACGTCTTCAGCACGGGATGCGGTCCACTTAAGCATGAGGCTCCGCAGTGTTTGCAATACCGCCTCTGCTGTGATGTAGATGTACTTGCCACGGTCGTCGAAAATTCCACTTAATCGACCTCAAGGTTCATTCATCCACACAGAGACACCTAGGCTTACCAACCTTCTCACGTTTGGACTGACTTTGGGGCACGGTCTTTCTCGCGTGGGCTTTATCCTCTGCCAGATTCATGGGGTTCAATCACCAGTTCTGCAACTGCCTCGGGTGCTGGATTTGCACTGGCCATGCCGGTGGCTCTTTGTCTTCTGGCTTTGCCGGTGGTCTGGATTCCTGCATGCTTTTTCCAAGCATCGCGCCCATCTTTTCGAGCTCTTCGAGCCTGAGCTGACATTCGAAGAATTTCTCCGAATGAGACGCTGCAACCGGTTTGGCCAAGTCTCCGGTGGATGGCAGTAACAGTCCTCATGCGGAATTCGGCAGCCAGGTCCTGGAGACTGTGGCAAACCCGAGGATGCCGAAGCTCGACCCAGGAGCTGCTCCGAAGACGCTTCGAGGCCTCCAGGTTCACCACTTTTCGAAGCTTGACATACTCAATGAACCTGGGCAAGCACCAACCATCATAATTTTCACAACTTCCATATCTGAGCTGTTGTCTTGACCATGAACAATGACAGCTCCACGTGAATTGAGCGGTCGAAACCAAGTCGAGACCTATTGCAGCAAGGGCACTGCTCCAACGCCTTAGTGCCAAGTCTTAGAAGTTCCCTAGAGTCTTGGGTACAGCTGTCGCTTGCTGATGCTCATTCCTCTGTTGTGCACGGAGTGCTTGAAATGCCTGTGCCGTGTGATTTCCATGCATGGCAGGCCTTTTGCAGAGTTCGGCGCGGTGCTCTTCTACTTCAGCGGAACCCGTGCAATCCATAGCTAATGTACTCAGGGGCGCTCAGGCTCGGTGTGAATTTGAAATCGCAACGAATGCGACAGGCACGAACATGCGGCAAGGTGACAAGACTTACAAAGGGAACAGCGCACCACGCCCTTCTTGTGAGCGTGATTCGAGCGAGAGAAACGAACCCTTCAGATGGGGTTGCTGCTTCCGGCAGGCTCGCTCTTAGGCTAGCTTCAAGCATACCAGATCGCCGTGTCACGGGTCTGGCTTGACAAGAGTGAAGCTCTTTTGCATTCCGAAATTACGGTGAGCCCGCGGCTGACTCTCCAGCTGTGGCAGCATCATCCTGCTAGGCCATAGAATCTAGGTCTGCACCACATGCCTTCGATGATCCAAGCCTGCAGACCCTGAAACATGCTTTTGGCGTCTCGTGCTGTCCTCGCCCTCATACTCCACCGCAAACATCTCCTTCCACCTCAGTTACCAATCCGTTCAGAACATCTGCGAGTAAACCTTCTTGTGTACGATTCTTCAGTTGGCAGCACAAGTACAGTAGAACCACGGGCCAACTCTGGCAGGTTGATTCGTCTCAGAATGGCATGCCCTGTGTGCAAGACGTTTATGCGGATTGTGTCGGAGCTGATAATCTTGACACATGGGCAGCACGTGTGTGGGTGTATGCATGCATGCATGCATGCATGCATGCATGCATGCATGCATGCATGCATGTATGTATGTATGTGTGTCCGTCTGTTATATATATATATACATATATATATATATATATGGAGACTGGAACGGCCTGAAGGGGTGAAGTTTGGAATCGCGCGTGTCGAGAATTACTTGTCAAGAATCCGCCCCCTTCCCTTCTGTTTGGGTTACGGCGGGTCTTGGAGAACCAGCGTTCTTTATCGGACTTTCGTTTGCCAAAGATCATACTTTTGCAGGGCCAACCAACCATCGCCAGTTTTGATGATTGGCAGGGCTGTCGGCGTCCACGAAGAGGTTGTCGGTCTCGCCGTGTGCCGTCTCATGCGGCGGAGGGTGGAGGAATTGTTCTGTGCATTGAACATTGATCATTGCTGAATTTTTCCGTGAAATCAAAACTGATCAAAGTTCAAAGCACAGAAAATCAAATTGGTTATATTTTTGTTGATTGGTTGGTGGTCTGTGTGCGCTGTAATAACATATACATGCTCATGTCTTGCACTGCGAAATGCACATGCATGGAAATGTTGTAAATATTGATGCACAGGTTTGCAAGTGTAGGTTTATGGAGAAGATGCTTCGAGGTAGGTCTTGGGACGTACATACATACAGACATACATACAAACATAAAGCTTAAGTGTACATACATACATAACCATTCATGCGTGTGTGTGTGTGTGTGTGGGTGCGTGTGGAACTCTCCTGTTGAAAAGGTGGACAATGACGCTACTTTTGCCATAGGTTGCAGCATCAGCAGCACTTGGAGGCTTGCTTGTCGAGTTCTTCCTTCTCCTGTTTCTCTTTTTCTTTCCTGGCCTGCACATGACCAAGACGAGGACGTGGGACCAGCGACCTCTAACGATCCCACGTCCGATCCTGCTCGTCCTCCGCATCTCGCCGCAACCGCTCCGCCTCGCGGGCCTGCTGCTTCTGCGAATACCTGGAGCTGATGGGATGGCATCATCCTCTTTAGAAAACTCGAGTCGTCCAGAGCACTGTGCTTTCTTGTCCTGCTTCTGTTGATAGGCCTCACGAAATCAGCAATCCCAAATCAAAGCCGGACGAATTACCAGCATGCATGCCAACGTCGTGGCCTCTCTTTCTGCTTGCTGCTGTGCTCTTTTCTCCTGTGCTGCAGGTGATTGTCGTCTCGAATTCTACAGCAGATTGGAAGTTAACGATTTCCTCGTGGCATTCATGTGGAGCCGTCGCACTCGGGGTACCTGCTTCTTTTGCTCTTTGGCGGCATTCGTTTTCTTGTTGCCGGCCTGGTTCTCCGGTTCATCCTCAGGTTTGACTGGCAGTGGCACAGTGAGACACGACCCCTCATCCAAGCCCTCTGCTTCGTCGGCTTCTCCACCGCCAGCAGCACGTGCCGCACCTAAGCCCAGGGAGCCCGCGTCTTGCCAAAGCGATCGACAAGGGTCAGGCTGCGTCCTTTCAGATCTCAGCTCGTTTCGTGTCTGCGGCTCCAATCATTTCTTTCTCGCAAGGAGTCAGGGGCTTCTTCTGGCTTCACAAACCAACCCGTTTTGCCGATCAGCCGTGGATGCCAAGCCTAGCAGCAAAAACTACTTCTCCCAGCGCATGCGCATGCTATCGGCAAGTCTTAGCCGCAGTGCCGGCAGCTGCCGGGCCTGGAATGTCCTGGCACGGCAGCATAGGGGCTGCGTCTCTCTGAGCGAGGTACCGCGCTGCATGCGATCCAGCCCACCACGTCGCCTCCCGCAGCTCTTAGCAGGAGCTCCGTTTGACGCCGAGATTTTGTGCAGCTACGGAAGGCCCAAAAGGTCGGTTCGCATTGCAGGAACATTCAAGCCCTGGCCTCTGACCTCCGGCAGCTTGCCTTGGCAAGGAAAAAGAAACCCTGAAGGGGTGCTTTGCGCTCCTTCGACTGCTCGACTGGCACAGGCCTGAATTGCTCTGTGGAAACGCTCTAAACAGGCTTCACATACTCATCTTACCCGGATTAGAAGTTAAGGAGAGAGATTTGAGACCAGATAAACCGGCCAGCCCGGCTCTCAAATCTTACCGCGACGCGACTGCTGTGAGTCCCGAGCTGCTGCTTTTCCTGCTTTTCCTCCTGCATGCAGCCCACTCGAAGCTCCCGAGGGTCGGAGGAGATGCGAGCATGCTGGCCTCTTCGGCAGCGGTTTTCGCGCGCAAGGCGAAAAAGGCAAACCTTGGCAGCTTCTCAAGAAGTGCAGAAATGTTCTGGCCCCTGTGTCGGGTTCCTGGCAGTCCAAGGATGCCAAAGAGGAAGGCCACGCTGAGCGCGGCAAGCCCCAGGTTTGCACCTGCTAACCCGTCTGCCTTTGACTCCATGTTCGCCGCCTGCAATCTGGCCTTGCTCCGCCATGAGAGCGAAGCTAGGGCAAGTGCCAGCTACTGACACGCAGATCTTGAATCTGTTTCACCATCTGCTTTGAAACCTGAAAAAGAGTGCTCAGCAGCCCAAGCTGGGCGCGCACTGTTCGGCGTAGAGGTATGCGTGCGTATAGCGAATGTAGAGCCTCCAGATGTTAAGTGAACAGGAACTGCCGCTGTGAATGACTGGGTTTGAAGCCAAACTGCAGAGAGCACATGCTGACCAGTTGATGGCAAGTTTCAATGTATGCAGACTAGCTCCGGATCCGAAACACGATCTCAGACTCTTTTTCACGCGTCATGCATCCAGCCTCCACTTTAGGCATTGAATTCATAATTACTCGACTGCTAGCATTCTGCCCATGCTCAGTTGCGTCAGCTGATCCATGTCCTAACGATGCTACTTACTGACTCGGGTGGTTGCATCTTGAAATGCTGTGGAACTGAAAAGGCTACTTGCACGGCTGTCTCGCTGTCAGGCGCTGCCAAGCCGGGACGCCTTGCTGGCAGATTATTTTTGTTGCAGGTCGTCGCAGCTTGGACTGCCGTGGCACAACATCGTTTCTGCTCAACCTGGTCAATCTCACAGGATTGGGTGAAAAAACAGAATCAGAAGCTGGGGGTCCAGCCCGGACTCAGACCTCCACCGTTGCGGGGGCCTGCAGAGTGCTTGAGCCCCCCTCAGTCAAACTTCAGCCATGCTTCGCACAACACATGGTCGAGAAGTGTTTGGAGCATCTGGCTCTGTCCCCCAGCCTTCTCTGTCTCGCTCACCTTGTTGTCTGCTCCTCAGAGGCCCACAGGCACCCATTATCATCCGGCTGTGGGCTCAAACTTGACACAGACGCTCACAAATGCTTTGTGAATTTGGAAGGGGGGGGCGGGAAGCCGCACCCCCACCGAGCAACACTGCCTGGGCATCAGGACGGTCCTGTCCCGTTCTTGGTCTTGTTGTCTGAAGTTTCGGCCTCCACGGAACAGGGTTGGTCAGCTCGTCAGCGCAGTCTGTCACAACTCTTCGTTCTGGGTCTTCTTCGGTGCGTCTGGTTACATCGCCTCCCATTCAGCCTTGGAAGGGAAGCCTTCGTGAGCACGACTCCACGAGCGAAGATGTCGTGTTCTCCCGGCGCCTCGCCAAGAAAAGTCGCGGTGGCAAGCGTGTCCCGCAGATAATCTTTCTCCATGTGATGGCTTCGGCCACACCGCAGCTCCGCTGAATGATAAGCGCCTGCTCCCAACGTCGGCAATGCGCATGCTCTGGCTCCGACACATCCGGCTGCTTAATCTTTGCGCCGACGCCATCCCGCATTCGAGCTGCTCTGGAAAAACCCCAATGTCGTTCACAGCGCGCACGACACACAGGGGCATGTTGAGGCATCGTTCTGCCAGTTGTAGGTTCAATTAAACGGGGACACGGTTTCCGGGTCTTCCGAACTTAATCAATTTTTGTGGGTTCTTGCTCTTTTTGCTCCTAGTCTCTTTCGAGCGGTTTGCTCCTTCTTCTGAAATTCTCTAGTTGCTTTCGAGCGGTTTGCTCGTCTTTCTGAAATTCTTTGGTCTCTTTCGAGCGGTTTGCTCCTTCTTCTGAAACTCTCTAGTCTCCTTCGAGCGGTTTGGTCCTTCTTCTGCAATTCTCTAGACTCTTTCGAGCGGTCTGATTCTTTTTCTGAAATTCTCTAGTCTCTTTCGAGCGGTTTGCTCCTTCTTCTGACATTCTCTAGTCTCTTTCGAGCGGTTCGCTCCTTCTTCTGAAACTCTCTAGCCTCTTTCGAGCGGTTTGCTCCTTCTTCTGAAATGCCCAAGTCTTTTTCGAGCGGTTTGCTCCTTCTTCTGAAATTCTCTAGTCTCTTTCGAGCGGCTTGCTCCTGCTCCTGGAATTCTCTAGTCTCTTTCGAGCGGTTTGCTCCTTCTTCTGAAATTCTCTAGTCTCCTTCGAGCGGTTTGCTCCTTCTTCTGAAATTCTCTAGTCTCCTTCGAGCGGTTTGCTCCTTGTTCTGAAACTCTCTAGCCTCCTTCGAGCGCTCTGCTCTTCTTCTGAAGTTGTCTAGTCTCTTTCGAGCGGTTTGCTCCTTCTTCTGAATTTCTCCAGTCTTTTCGAGCGGTTTGCTCCTTCTTCCGAAATGCTCAAGTCTTTTTCGAGCGGTTTGCTCCTTCTTCTGAAATTCTCTAGTCTCTTTCGAACGGCTTGCTCCTGCTCCTGGAATTCTCTAGTCTCTTTCGAGCGGTTTGCTCCTTCTTCTGAAGTTGTCTAGTCTCTTTCGAGCGGTTTGCCCCTTGTTCTGAAACTCTCTAGCCTCCTTCGAGCGCTCTGCTCTTCTTCTGAAGTTGTCTAGTCTCTTTCGAGCGGTTTGCTCCTTCTTCTGAATTTCTCCAGTCTTTTCGAGCGGCTTGCTCCTTCTTCTGAAATTCTCTAGTCTCTTTCGAGCGGTTTGCTCCTTCGTCTGAAATTCTCTAGTCTCTTTCGAAATGTTCGCTCCTTCTTCTGAAATTCTCTAGTCTTTTTTCGAGCGGTTTGCTCCTTCTCCTGAAATGCTCTAGTCTCTTTCGAGCGGCTTGCTTTCTTCTGAAATGCTTTAGTCTCTTTCGAGCGGTTTGCTCCTTCTTGTGAATGTCTCCAGTCTCTTTCGAGCGGCTT